>JAUZNJ010049778.1:0-30895 GCA_034780135.1 Jordanella pulchra
TAGGGCCTCCTTTTGTGGCCAATGCAGCATCAATTTGTCTTGGGAATGACATATACCAGTCCTGCACGGTGGTCAGACGGATCTTAATCCATTATTCTTGCAGGATAGTGGGCAGGTCACGACATGATGCTGGTGGAGGAAAATGTTTCCTGACTCGCTCCTCCAAAACACCCCCTGATGGAATGAGCTGAGGGGCACTGGTATTTATATCACTGATAGATCTTTTGAATTGTTGATTGTTTTAATTCAAAGCTAATATCTTTCTCATCAAAACCACACTTTTTTTGAAGAGGTTAGTATCCATAGAATGTCCCAACTGGTATGTCTGTTGTTGAAAGGCTGTGGTAGTCTAATTTCCAAATTTCGTTGAGTCATATCATTGAGTCCTATTGTGCAATGGACTGCTAGAAAACGTTTTACCTCTCATCTACCCCATCTGGATAGCCACAGGATGTCCTGAAATAACAGGGACATATCAGGACAGCCTTGAAGAACTGCGGCTAGGTTGTTTTTCACTGCAGTCCCTCACCAGTGGACACAGACCCAGTTTTCTTCCTTTCCACAGATATGGTAATTATTTGACTAATTTTTACTGCAACAAACCAGCAATCACATCAATTTGAAGTTACAACAATCTGCATCCATAACTACACATGCGTAACCAGTTGTGCAAACCCACGCTCCTCCGAGGACCCTGTCAAACAAATCACCTCCCGTCTTGTGAAACATTATTCGCATCGTCTCTGTGGCGCAATCGGTTAGCGCGTTCGGCTGTTAACCGAAAGGTTGGTGGTTCGAGCCCACCCAGGGACGAGTTGTTTTTGTCTTTAAAGCTGTGTTAACAGATATTTTAAGCACCTCTGCACTTCTGTTGCGCTTAGTATTTCAACTCAGCGGTATCATAGTTAACTATCAACGCCGAAGCATTGTCCATCCCTCTTACCCGCAACTTTTAAGCCTGAATTTTCTTAGTATTTATTTCTTTTAAAAAAAGAAAAGAGAAAGGTCTTAAAAAGTTGGTAAGCTAGCAAAATAAGCTAACCGAGTTCAGCTAGCTAGCTAGATGTAAGATGTTTTTTCTAATGTTGTCTCTGACGCAGATTTTTCGGAAACTAACTATGACTTTATAGGAGTCATTACCTAACCTAATGTCACACAATTACTGCCAATCCCTAAATAACCTAATGGGGAAATGTATGCAGCAGTGTGATCATGCTCTTATTACAAAGATTTATACATGTTATTTCTAAAAACAACCATCAAAAAGCCGTCATTGGCTGATACAAAGAGTTCAGTGGCGCTGCTCCATCTGGGCTTATTTAAAACAAGCCTTAATATATAATTATAAACCACCTTCATTCTCTGAAGGCTGGCTTTGTTATAACTGCACTGCTGTAAAACATGAGACACAATAAGATCTAAACAAGTTCAGTTCGACTTTATCAGAACAATATACACATTTTCTAGCTAGAACATCAGCTTGAGCATATAAGATTCAAACCAAGATATTCTACTTCATTAGCCAGATCCCAGATAACTTAATATTAGGGAAATCCCAATATCTATCTTCTTTAGTGTGACATCTCAGAATCACACTGGGTTCAAGGAGGCAGATGAGCTTGAATTCAGTTCCTATGTCAAAGGATAAAAGAGAGCACAAACAGTCACAGTAAGAGAAACAGGACTACACTGAAGGAAAACAGGCCCATCTCTAACATAAATAAACAAAGTTGTTGATAGCAGCAGCCCAGCTGATATTTCTTTCCAGGATGGTGTCACACCCAAACAGGAACAGACCATGTTAAGCTACTATGATGAGAAAAAGTAGAGAGAGCACAAAGTTAGAGTTTGAACAAAGAAATACAGCAGAATGGGAGAATAGAGACAAAATGAAGCAGAATGATGAAAAGTGGTCCCTATGTTCTCCAGCAGCCTAAACTTATAGAAGCATAAATATAGAAAATAGCTCAGAGTAACCTATCTATTTTGGATGGAGTATAGGAAGTCAGAACCATATATACACAAACCCAAATTAACTGTATTCAGATTTTAACATTTTTTCAATTCCTGGCAAGATTATTAATTCAAAGATTTTGGACAGTGTTACAACAAGGGCAATAAGTCAATAATTATTAGAGATGCCAACCTTTTCTATTTTGTCTTTAATCACAGGAAACAGAAGCACCTTGATCAAGGATTCAGGGATAAATCCCTGCACAAAATAAACTGGAAAACTGAAGGCATTAAGAGAGGCTATCCTGAAGCTTACACATTTGAGATGATCATTATTTTAATTTAATTATAATTTTTTTTGATTTTATACTTTGAAATACTTTGGGATAACTGTCTGATTACATCATTTTAAATATTGCATAAGATTTTACAAGACAATTAGTATTAAATACTTTGGTGCTAAGTGCTTTGTAGTAATTTTATCAAGTACTTTTTGCTCTTTCTTGAGCAACGTCTTGGAGAACTGGTTTCTACTGTTGGTTGACTGAAAATATAATAAATCATATAAAACTAATAGACACATTCATTCAACAGCAACTCACCAACGGGCCACAAGTGTGTTAATTAGAGGCCACATAAACAGTTATATTGGTATATTTATTAAATAAAGGTGGTGTGGGGTTTTTTTTCTTGTATTTGGGAATTAAATTGTTTTTATTTTTTTTTAGATGAATCTTCTGAAACAGTAGTTTATAATTCAGCCACAGGGTGATGCTATAGTCCCTGTTTACATGTCAGCTGAAGTAGGAATTTGAAAGTATAACAGAGCCAAGAATAATAATGATAACAACAATAAAAATGATAATAATAATAATAGGCAATAATAACAATAATGCTAATCTTACATAATCATTCTCATCGTCCTACTTAACCTGTTATTTAATTATAACAAACTTCTCAAGCCATGAAAAAAACTAAAATCCCTCTCCAAATATGTAAATGGATTCGTCATTACATGAATATATATTTCACACGTACATCTTTTGGATTAAACTTTGTAGAGTTTAGGAGTTTAGAGAAGAGGCACATAGAAAATAATAGAGCTGGTGTTTTTACCTTTGGATACAAACCCCAAACAAAACAGTAGATTGGCACCTAACAAACATGCTTTTTATATAAACATGAATATATAAAAAATATATATAAAAATTTATATAAAAATGAATATATTTATATACAATTTCCTGTTGAAATCTGACCCCGGAAAAAGCAATCACATGACAAAAGCTATAACGCATTGTTGTCAAGGAAACGAGTTTCCCCATCGAATAGCGTGAGAGGTTGCATCGCACAGCTCTTCTAAAGGACTCGAAGAAGAAAACACTGGAGCTGAATTATTCAGGGTGAGTTTGACTCATTTAATTATATAATACGATCAAATACTAACAGTATATTTAAAGATCAGAAAAGAATGAAGGAACTGTGTCTGTGGAATCTTCATTAATGTTAACAGACAGTCTACCATGAATAAAATGAAAGTACATATCCGGTGAGTACCCTTCAAAATAAAGCAACGGCTGTGAGCCGAAAGACATCGCATATTTTGAAGAGAGGTAAAGATGTCAAAGAATAAAAACGAACATTTTATCAAAATGGGAAACTGTATAAACGAAAGGGTTCTCGAAATCTTAGATTCGTGCTTTTGCAAATTTGCTTTATTTCCTATTTAGTTTCTCAGTAGCTTTATAAAATTGTAACTACTTAGCAACTTAGTTTTTTCACTGTCTATAGATTAATCACATATTTATTTCGGCATTAATGTTTTGTTGAAACAGTTTAAGGTCCCGATGCTGATGTTTAGATAATAAATAAAAAGGTTATAATAATTTAATTATTTGTAAATTTTTAAATAATTTCTCCGAAGGGTTATCATGCAGGATCCCAGGAGTGGGAAGAAAACATTTCCAGCAGTTGTCAGCAAAGACAGGATCATCTGGAAATTTCCCCAAGTATATCCCTAATACATTTTGTCTGTTATTATTTCTAATTATTATTTTCACTGCAATTGTATTAACTTCAGAACCTTTGAATTGTAATCAGTGTGTGTATTCACAGGAAACAAGTAAATTTAACTTAACTAATTGTTGCTGTTACTGTTAGTGCTACATTCCTGAGGCTTCCCTTCAGCTGAAGACAGACTGGGACATTCAGACTAAAGCAGCGGTTAAAGACCAAACTACCAGGCTTCAGCCGTGAGTTTCTAGCCAGTATTTTTGTTTTTTTTCAGTAAGATGGATATTTAATTTGTAATCGCCCACAACAATCACAAAAATATCTATGCTGTCTTTCCTTTTTTATCTTCTTTTTTTTTCTTTTCTATGTTGTAAAGATGGGATCGCCAGAAAATGTCTAAAGTTGTGGTTGTTGGTGACCTCAATGTGGGAAAGACCTGCCTTATTAATAGGTAATTTATTTATAATGTTAAGATCAGAGATAAGATGCAGTTTATTCTGACTCGAAGACTTGTTATTCAAATAATTCTGTTTTTAGTATTTATATAAATCATGGTTTCATGTTTCGCAACATCTTAGAGTAACTGCTGTTTTCTCAGATTAGATTTTTGTAAATCTTTTTTTTTCAATTTTTGTGTATTAATTTTTTGATATTTACAAAATTAATCATAAAAAACTTTATATTAAAAATGGAGAAAGAATTATTAAAGAAAAGGTTGTAAAAACAGTTAAGTTATTCTGAAAACCTTTTCTGATTAAGAAGTTTTATAAAGTTTCATTTCTGGATAGCATCTTTTTTGGTTTTTTTTGCACTTTTTGATTTACAAAATGAATTCTTTGCAATAATTGTACAAAATTCTCTTCATAATTAAAGTCACTGATTTGATTGAAACACTTCAATCTAACGATTGTATTTTTTGTTGTTTATGTTGAAACGCACCTGTATGTTTCTGTATAAATGCTTAATCATGAATCTTCTATATCCGGTAACTCTTCTATATTATCTAGCAAATCCAGCTCTATACTCTGACACCTTCGATGTCTTTGAAAACCATAGAGCTAATTTATAACGAAGTGTTTGACTACAAAGTACAAATTATTAACCCAAAGTAAAGAGATTATTTATTTTATTTATGTTTTTCAGATTTTGCAAAGATGTCTTTGAGAGAGATTACAAAGCTACTATAGGGGTGGATTTTGAAATCGAGAGGTTTGAGATATGTGGAGTACCTTTGTCTCTTCAGATGTGAGTGTGTGGTATTCAAAAATAATTCAATAATTTGCTCATCCTTTATGTATCCTTTCATTTCCATGTTTATCTGTAATATCCATTTGTGTAGCTGGGATACAGCTGGGCAGGAAAAATTCAAATGTATTGCATCTGCATACTATCGAGGAGCTCAAGGTAGGATTTTTCTTTTTATAAACATATCTTTCACAGTGGAGCTGAAAGGGAGACTGCAGGTTTTGAGTAATTTATTCTAATTAGATATCCTTGGTTTTATCTAGTGATTGTAACAGTGTTCGACATGGCAGACATTAAATCCCTGGATCATACATGGTAAGTGTGTTTTCCAATGATGTAATAGGAATTTATGATCAGATGTGGGCATATACAGACAATGTGAAAATAGAGAGTAGTTAACTGATTTTCAGTTTACCCTTTGCAGAAAATGAAGCTCTGACTCTGCCTATTTTAGTTCCACCAAAGGTTCATCAACCCAAACACGAATTTTGCAGCTGGAGCTCTACGTTATCTTCATGTGTAGGGTGGCTCTGGGGTACTACGAAGCGAAGAAGGGCATGGCGAAGTTGGGGAATTTAGCGAGGCGAGTGGCGCGATTCTGGCGAATTGAGTTGAAAAATCAAAACTTTTACTTAGAAAACAAAATCTTATTAGGGACAAAATGTGGCTTCGACTTACAGTGAAGGAGGCAGCGGAGACAAGCTTTTTTTCATTAAAAATGGAAGATAGAGAAAATAATGCTGACCAAGGCTGAAGCAGAGAATGCTCTAAAGAGGTTTGTGGGTCGCTTCGTAAAAAAGCTATTTTAATTGAGCCCTAGATCAGGGATGTCAAACTGGTTCCAGAAATGGCCGTGTGGCTGCTGGTTTTCTTTCCACCCAAGCAGTAGCAACCAGACTCCATTCATCTCATCAAGTCATCAGGTTAAGACTAGACTGAATTGATGAGATGAATGGAGTCTGGTGTGCTACTGCTTGGGTGGAAAGAAAACCAGCAGCCAAACGGCCCTTTCTGGAACCACTTTGACACCTCTGCCCTAGAAGGACTGATTCGTTGTCCCACCTCCAGCACAGACATGGACCAGCTGCCTCTATCTGCCCATCAGGCTCTTCTGACCCTCCTTCCAGACTTATTGAATCTATCACCATCCTCGTTTGATCCCCCATAGTTCATCCAGCTGTATCCTCTCCGCACTCTGGTGCTATTTCCCCAGCAGGCTTCTCCGATCTACCACTGTTTTATTCCCCTCTCCTCCAGAGCTAGCGTTGGCAATCCGCCTCCTCTCCCCTGCTCTGGTGCACTGCCTGCTCAGCGGGCTCGTCTGATCTCCTGCTGTGGTTTCTTAGCTCTGGAGAGGAGCATGGGTGGGACGCCGTCTCGGTTCTGGTTCGCTCTCTGTCGGTGTTCTCACCCTGATTTCCCGCTCATCCTGTCAGAGCTCCAGAATACAATCTCACCTTCCCTCTGTTTTCTGGGTGATTCATCCCCAAACGCAGGACACCGGGGCCCCGAAATGGGTCATGGATAAATGGAAGAAAGAACCACTGAAAGCGACGTAGCTTTTGAAGGAGATGCTGGTATTCTACATACTAGTTCCATCTCTGGGACCCTAATGAAGCTAGGGACGCTTGGCTGTCAAAAGTAAAACAGCACTGTGAGTGGCTTTGTAAATCCCTCTCCACCATGTTGAGGGGAAACCAATAACCAGTAGACTCGATGACGTAGAAACTTTCTCTTGCCACACAAATTCTGCTGCCGTACGGATTGCTTTTTCTGGCCTGGTGAATTTCAAGGAAAGCAAAATTTCACAGGTTTTGTGTTCAGTGTGAACGCAAAACTTTACATTAAATTCTAAACTCTAGATGTAATATGCACCGAACATAAAGTATATCCTACAGTTTGAGCTTCTGTTTTCATAGTCAGTGGCTGGAGGAGGCCATGAGAGAAAATGATCCTGGCTCCTGTTTCATCTTTTTGGTTGGGACAAAGAGTGACCTTCTGGTGAGTGTCTTTTAAATATTTTACTGATCCAAAGTACGTATTATTGTTCTGTTACCAACTAACTCGATCTAAAGCCCTCAGATGAAAGACAGAAAACTGAGAAAGATGCTGTCCGCATGGCAGAAGAAATGCCTGCAGAGTTCTGGGCAGTTTCAGCAAAAACAGGTGAAATCCAGACCTCACACTGTCAGTGATATTTGTTGCTCCTGAGACATCTTAAATAGTTTGAATTTAAGACAAAGTAATATTACAAAGAGTGATATATTTTCTCATTTACAGGGGAGAACGTCCAGGCATGTTTCTTTAGGATAGCAGCTTTGGCCTTTGAAAAATGTATAATGAAGGAATCGGAGAAAGGCATTCCTGCTAGTATTGGTCATGGAGATACTATAAGTAAGTAAGAAAAAACTAAATGTCTAATCATCTCAGAAGCTGAAAATAAGGGTCTTTTTTTGTATGAATATAAACATTTGTCTTGTGTCAGAATCGGAACATATCAGTCTGGAAAAGGCTACGACTCCTGAGATGAAAAGAAGCTGCTGCTGATGGACAGAGGCAGCAACCAGTCGTTTTCCACCAGGCTAAACCGTGCCTTAAAGTTTTCTTCATATCGTTTTTTTTCTCCTCGTCATCAAAACCACATTTTGATGTCTGTTAAGAGCTGATCAGATCTTAATGGTTTGACTCTCCCAGTGATGGATTATGTTTTTCACGTTTCATGTTATGGTATCAAATCAGCATTTTTCATCACTGTCAGTTCAAATTATGTCTTTCTTGTCCATTGTTACTTAAAATACAGATTTAAATTTTATATATATTTTCCTTCTATTTCTGAAGTGTTTGTTCGTTTAATCAGTGTTAAATGGATTTTGTTAATCCATTTTTGTGTTATGCAGATGAATCAATCAATCAACTTTATTTCTATAGCCCTTTATTTAAAAATGTAAAATATTTGTTGAAATAACTGACAGTAAGAATGGTTCTTAGCACTGAAGAACTATGATATGTGAATAAAAAATGAAGAAAAATCATTTTTTGTAAGTGAGGTAATGACATTCAATAGGTTAAATGTGAAGATAAGCATTGTTCACAAAAGAACAATTTAAAGGGGATTTTTTAAACGATGGTCTTTGTAATATAAAGATATTATAAATATTTCTTTCAGCTGTTACCGCTCTTACATTATTCATTGTTGTTATTATTCGATATTGTAAGATAGCACTGTATCTCGGGACTCTTTAGATAATTATGAGTCAAACTACTGATGCTTTCTTTGCTGGCATGCAAACTTGAAGATATTTATTGATGCATTCAATAAAAGTATTTATAATCAAGTAGAATGCTATCACTTATTATTGTCTTTAGGTAGGATGTGTTAGGAATGATGTTGATGGAAAAGGTAATGGTTGAGAATAAGATTCTAGTTCCAGCTGCTCTTGCAAATGTTAAAATGTTTTATTTTTTTTTATTTTTTCATTAGGGTTTTGCTTTTATTATTATATTAATTCAATACAATACTGGTCAGATATTCTTATTATTGCAGATGTTAATAATAAAGGTGCTTCCATTCATTGAGAGCAGTGTTATTTTTGTGGGCCTACTGATGTTGTTTTTGTTTTCATTTATTATCCACATTGATATCAATGATTCGTTACATATTGTTATAACTGTAGACAGGAAGGATGTCCTTCAGATGTCTCTGCTGGAAAGAAGATCTGAAAAAGCTCTTGAATAAAGACTGTTATTGAGATACTGTTCAGGGTTGTCCATGGTCTTTTCACTAAAATATGTACATTACACCTCTTTATCGCTTGCTTTATTTTTTTTTTGTTTGCTCCTAAACAAGCCGTCTTTATTTTCTTGTTCAGCTTTTTTAAGTGTATGATTCAGAGACAGATGTATAGACAATCTTTGATATTGTGCAACTAACTTTGAATAATCTTTCTTTTCTTTTTTTTAAACTAATTAACTAAGGCGGGGTGGGGGTTTGGGGTGGTTAGACCTTCTCACCACTTCAACTTCCTAATGAACCTGAAAATATTGTTTGGCATTATGCTGCCAATCCTAAAATCTATAATCATTTGCCCTTGCTTGGTTGTTTTTAAATAACTGTCAAAAAAGAGGGCTATAATGAGATAATTTGATTCATGCGTGTTGGAGGAGAGCTACATATAAAAGTTACAAGATGGTATCGCACTTAGGCACTTCTTCACTAAAGTTTTTTTTTTATCCTCCTCTTTAAGGATGGTGCTGCAAAACAGATACGCTGACAAAGTTTGACAGCTTCTAGAGTTGCTATATGTATAAGCGAATAAGAAAATAACCGAAGTGAGCGCTCTTTAACACATACAATCTTGCTACATTGGACAACCAATCACGTTACAGATCTGTACTCTTGTCACACAAAGAGCCAATCACAATAGAGATTTAGATGTTATGGCGGAAGTGATGGGAACTATGCCTTACTAGCATAGCGCTAAACATGTTTACAGCCTAAAAGGCAACCTCTTGCTTTAGTTATATTTATATTACAATGTACGTGATTTAAAAAAAAAAAAAACAAATAATATGGATCGTTCTGCCGGTCTCGTGTCAGTGCAGTGTCATAACATGTAACATTCCACAGTGCTTTTGATAGTCACATGAGAGACGGACTGCAACCGTCAACTTTCTGGAGAAAGTTAAGCTGCTTCTGTTAGAGCAACGTTCAGGTACGACTGAATGCAGTTTTATTGGTTTAATCAATGCTTTAGTTTTTTTTTTTTTTTTTTTTTTGCGCTATCAATGTAGCAGAGGGCATCTAAAATGAGACCTTTTTGGCCTACATGCTATGCTATCTCTGGAGGGTCAAACACTGCAAATAAAAATAAACACACCCTCCTTACGAAGAAACATGGTGGTTATCATATCATGCTGTGGGATTGCTTTGAATTGGGATATGAAATCTGTAATGAAATGATTCACAGTGCGCTAGAATACATGTAAATATGGGCTTTTAATCTGATATAGTGTGAAACGTTACTTTTCCCCCGACACATTACTTTAGTTTCCTCATAACCTCTCTAGGTTAAAGATAACCCGTTTTGATGGACTTTTTCTTTCTTTAGTTTTTTCACCATGAAGACAAATAAGACTTATAAACTGGTGCTTCACAAAAAAGGTTTTGGTGGAAGTGGTAAGAAGACACTTTTAAAGGAACAGCACACATTTTCCTTCAGCAGCTTTGATTCTAAATGTGTTGAAAATGAGCCTATTCTTTGAGCAGATGATGAGCTTGTTGTCAATCCAAAAATCTTCCCACAAGTTAACCTGGGCGACATCATTGAGATTGCTCACCCAACAGATGAGTACAGGTGAGGGTACCGACATTACCTGGTTATTTTCATATTGTTTAACTTCTCTTTAATGCATTGGTTGTTTTTATTTGATGAGTTGAGGATTTAACTTTGTGTCTTTTTTGAATTTAGTCCTCTTCTGCTGCAAGTGAAAAGCCTTAAAGAGGATCTTCAGAAAGGTAAAAACTTTTCATCCTAGGATTTTAATTGAACCCTAATAAGATTCGCTTGTTCCAGCAGCAGTGACCAATACTTGAACATTTAAGTAACTGATTGGTTACTGCTTTTTTCTTCTTCTCTATCTTTTGCACAGTTAGAAATAGCGATATCCCGATTCCAATTTTTTTTTGGTTCCCGAGCCGATCCCATCAGACTTTTTTTTAGAAAAGTCCAGTTTACAGATATTGCAAGTTTGCTGTCTGATCCAAAGTTATGTTCATAATAAAAAGTTTTGCAACACATCGGGCGCTTGATGTTGCATCTTGATTTACAGCAGCTGTAAAGCTTGATGATGCTGAAAACTCGATCCTGTGATGAATTTCAATTTCACTACCTGTATCAGCAGCTGGTACCTATACAGAGTATCTGATTGGAGCGGCCCTAGTTAGAAAGAGGGAAATTAGAATGGCTTCTGTCCAAAGCTCTCTTTTACATCCTGCATTGTTGGATCGGATTGAATCTACATATTAGTAATTGTCCAATAGATGATTTTAAGGCCAATACAGATAATTACAGAGCCTGGGAAGTGCAAAACAATATTATATTTACCTGAGAAACTTTTACATGTTTGGCATCTTTGTGCGTCCGACTACAAGAAATAATATGAACAGTGAACTAATTGTTAATTTGAAATAAATTTAATTTCAGATATATGGAGTGAAAACTGAGAGGGAGAAACAAATACCTTATTATCTAGTTAAATGGCCCCACATGACTAAAAAACCTTTCTTCTGCTTTGAGGCCGTTCCCTGATTCTTGACAAATTGGACGATGAACTTCAGAGATTCCTTTGAACAGATGGATCCTGTTGACAGATGCGCTTCATTATAAACACAACCAGAGTCATTTTGGAAACAGCTCCTGTATCGGTCATGTGACTTTCTTGTAGTGATTTGTGCACCGACACGGGATTTTAGCTCTGTGAGCTTAACACATGCTCTGCATGCATTGATGTTGACTGACCCATCTCCAATGCTTAATAAAATTAATTTCCTTTTTTATAATTTTTAACACATTCTGTCTTTGTTTGCAAATGTTTAAAATCTCTCCATAAAACTCTTGCAACCACATTAAACACCTTTGCAAAGACTTCTTCATGCTTTGCATCATTCTAATGGAAATCCTGTCCTTTGCAGAGACCATCAGTGTGGACCAGACTGTGGCCCAGGCTTTCAAGCTCCGTGCTTACCAGGATGTTGTTGTAAACATCGTCGACCCAAAGGTTTGCTCATCCAGGCTGCTGGTCAATCTGTTCCTCTGTCAGTTACTCAGGATTTTCTGATTGTTTTGTGTTTTTATTTGGACAGGATGTTACACTGGACTTGGTGGAGCTGACATTTAAAGACCAGTACATCGGAAGAGGAGACATGTGGAGGCTAAAGAAGAGTCTGGTGGGACATGTACACTCTGCCGATTCACGCTAGCGATGAACCGATCCAGTTTTTTTTCTGATACCGATACAATACAGCTGTTGAATTAACTGTTTACCTCGCCATGTGAGCGAAGGCATTGGGCTCGACATAAACCCAAAAAAAAAAAGGTACCAAGTGATGTAAATCATCGCTAGCTGCTGTCTGCGTGATGACGTAAGCGGCGTCGCAAACAGCAAATTAAACAGATAATTAAAGTGACTTGATCAGTCTTAATTCAATTCATTTTCTTTATAAAGCGCCAATTCACAACACGAATCATTTCAAGGCTCTTTACATTCGATTCAGTCAGATTGGTTAAAAGTTTTCTATCTAAGGAAAACCAGCTGATTGCATCGACTCGGTGATTCTACAGCAATCCCTCACACCAAACATGCATGTAGCAACAGTGGAGAGGAAAAACTCCCTTTTAACAGGAAGGCTTGGTGTGAGCGGCCATCTGCCGAGGTCGACTGGAGTTCAAGGAGACAGAATCGATCTATCTTCTAATCCACAAATAATCCTAAAATCCATCCATCCATCTTCTCCCGCTTGTTCCGTCAGGGTCGCGGTTGGGCCGGTATCTATCTCCGGCAGACTTTGGGCGTAAGGCGGGGTGCACAGAGGACAGGACGCCAGTCTGTCGCACGGAACACATAGACACACAAGGAGAAACAACCATGAACCACACTCACACCTAGGGACAACTGAGAGATGCAAGTTAACCTAACAGTCATGTTTTTGGACTGTGGGAGGAAGCCGGAGTACCCGGAGAGAACCCACGCATGCACGGGGAGAACATGCAAACTCCATGCAGAAAGACCCCAGGCCGGAATAATCCTGAAATATTAGCAAGAATATACAGAAACAAAAAACAGCGGTCCTTATTTTCCATCCCATACCAGATTACTGTTGTTGATGCTTTTCAGAGCACTGAAATTCTGACACCTTTAGTGTGAAATATTCAAAGCTTTGTTCCTTGTGTTTCAGGTGAGCACCTGTGCTTATGTGACTCAGAAGGTGGAGTTTGCAGGAATCCGGTACGTCACATGAGCTTCCCAGCACTTTGTCAAACTTTCTTTTAACCCTGATTGGAAGCTGGGCATAGAAAGATCAAACTTATCAGCTGTTGTCAAAGCTGCTTATTGTGTCCATTTCGTTTTGTATGGGGTAAGATAACGGTCAATAAAAAGGTGTGTAGATGTGTGAATCGTTTCTGTGACATGCGGTGATCTGAACTCGTATTTCTCCAGCTTAACTGAGGCCCAGTTAATTTGACAGGACATGGTTAGGAGAGCCAAAGGTCCTTGAACAAAACTGAGCATCAAGGAGTCGAATGAATCTCCTGTGATGTCATCTATAATCATGAGAAATTTTGGACCAACAAAGCGTTTTCTAGAGCTGGATATTTAGTGTGAGTGATCAGGGGAAGAAGGGTCTTAGTGGGGGTTTGAACAATAACCAGATCTTCAGTCTGTCAGAGGTCCAGGATCAGGCTTCGTTTGGACTGAAAGAGATATGGCTTGTAAATCTAATGGCAGATTATTATCCTACTAAAACTGGCTCATCTATTTTTTTCCTTTAAGCTCTATAATAAGACATCTTTTCAGTCACCCCTGTGGGAGGCGACCTTGATTGACAGGAGCAACAAAATTCAAGCTGTTAAAAATGATTATTTAACAACAAACAATGAAAATATGAAGCACTTAATGTCTGCAGTCAGTGGTATCACGCAGTCAGCTAGTTTATCACATATTTGTAACCATCTAAGAACAAAATATGATGAACTGTTGTCCCTCTGAACTATGGTGGATCCAAAAACAAAATCAAATCTTTACAAACAGAAAAGCGGATTAATGCCAAACTATGTATGTGACTGATAAGTAGGGATATAATGAGGGAAACTTGATGGACAGAACCGTGAATAATGATCTTTGGCTGTGTTTTTCTGTTTCTATTTCAATGTTTGTTATTTTTATTGTTTCCTTCTTGTTCTTTCAGAGCTCAGGCCAGTGAATTATGGGTGAAGGGAGAAAAGGTGACTTGTGGCTACATAAGCGAGGACACCAGAGTAAGTTGCTTATGAAAAACACATTGAGTTTATTTTTTTATGCACTTTTATTTATTTTTTTATAGAAATAATTTTACAAGGAACCAAATAAAAAAACTGAATGTGTCACTGAGACACATCAAGACTCATGGCTACTGCCTGCACAGGACAAGACGAGCACTTCAATACTTTAGCTCCATATAGGATTAGTTGCATATGCAACCCTCGCTATAACGCGCTTCATCTTTCTCGCTGCTTCATCGTGCATTGTGTCCTGCGTTCTGATTGGCTAAACAGTCTCCCTGCTTCTTCTCTACCTGTGTGTCAATAAACGTTGCAGGGGGCTGTTTGTGTGTTTTGTGGGTGTGCTTTTAAATTGATTTTACCTTGTAAAGCACTTTGTGTTGCTGCGTGCAGGAAAAGCGCTTTATAAATAAAGTTTGATGTGATTTACTTCACAGATTTCGCCCATAGCGGGCTCTTGTTGGAATGTAACCCCTGAGAAATGTTCACTGGGTAATCAAACTTTAACAAACTCAGTTTTAGTCATATTACATCTAATAAGAGTAAGAGACCAACTTTCTCACTCCAGACTTTTAGGTGATGGTTTTACGCTTAAAGTTGGTTTGCTGCACACAAGTCCTGCAGCAATGGACTCTAGACAAGCAAGCTTTCAAAGCCATTAAAAAGCCCTGAAACCCTAAAACATTTACATGTTTGTTCTCGGTGGAAGGTTGCAATAAAAGTTTAGTTTTGGTTGAAAATAATTGCAATTTATTTTTTTGGCCCAATTGTTCGGCCCTATATAGGATGTCCAAGGTTTCTAGAACCTCTCAAATTTAGCACGAACATATCTCAGGGAGAAGGTCAGAGGATCCCTCCTATAAACCTCCCCTATGATCTCTTTCCAATCACAAACAGACGGAGGCTCTTAAATGAGCCATTTTCTGGTTATTGCTTTTTTTTTGCAGCTGGATAACAGAATATGTATGAAGTATCCGTATTGTTTCTTTATATTTGTGGGTAAATTTGTCAAATACATACATGTCCCATAAACACTGGAACCTACTTTTAGTGCGTCTCCTACCATAAAGATTTCAAATGCATCTTTGGAAATCAGGGAATTCAGGATAAAAAAACTCATCACTTCACACTCTCCTGTTGTCGTCTCACCATGCCAGCTGTCCTTTATGTCGAGTCATCAAATGAGGTTCTGGTTGTTCTCAGGTGGTATTTAGGTCAACATCTGCCATGGTTTACATCTTCATCCAGATGAGCTGTGAGATGTGGGACTTCGACATATACGGTGAGGCGTGAATGTTTGTTTGACTCACAGCTCCTGGTTCTTTCTTTGACTGATGAATCATTTATTGGAGTCTTTTCCTTCCAGGGGATCTGTACTTTGAGAAAGCTGTGAACGGATTCCTGTCCGACCTGTTTACTAAATGGAAGGTTTGATCCTTTTTTTTTTTTTTTTTTTACACTTTCCTTTCAGTTTATTGTTGTTTGCAGGATCTAATCAATACTCAGCTCTCTGGAGGATTAACTAGACGGATTCAGCTCTAATATTTTCTTTTCTCTGGTTTTGCTTTCATATGAAGCCAGAACTCGGGTTTTTATGAAACCTCATAGAAAAGCTCTGAAAAAGATTTATTTTTTGACGCTATGCTATTACCTTTATTTATTAGATCTAAGTCTGGGTTTTTTCTTTGTATTAAGCTTTTGTTCTGTATTAATTAGTTAATTATTAATCTGTTAATTTAAAATTATAGTGGACTAATCTAGTAAATGACTCTTAACAGATGGAAAAAAAAACCAAAAACATTTGAGCAGAAATTAATCTAAAATGATATATTAAAGATGAATATAACTAAGATAAATAAATATAAAAGTGTGCCAAAAAATCAAGTGAAAAAACCTTAATTGTTTGTAAATGTATGTATTTATGTGTATTTATGTATTAATTTTTATTAGACTTTGGTAGTTGCAACTGTCCCTTTAATAATATCTCATGTTAATAGGAGAAGAACTGCAGCCATGAAGTGACCGTCGTACTTTTTTCACGCACATTTTACAACGCCAAAACTTTGGGTGAGTTTATTAGATTTATTCTATTCCTGCCATTGAAACTTGTTGGATAAGCTGTGAAATTCCCCAGAGGAGTTCCCTGAGAATCTGAGAGGATCCATGAGACAGAACCACGAGGGACGCTATTATGAAGACTTCTACAGGTAAGAGCACCAAGCCAAGAGAGAAAGACCCCATGATGCTCGGGGTCTGACGGACGCCGTTTTGTGATCAGGGTCGTTGCTCAGAATGAGAGACGCGACGAGTGGACGTCGCTACTGGTCACCATCAAGAAACTCTTCATCCAGTATCCTGTTCTGGTGCGACTTAAAGAAGCAGGTAGTGGAGAAGTCCAAAGAGTCTCTGATTGTAAATCAGGATCCAGTTTTAACCAAAACTTTTTTGTTTGCTTGCTGTGACTTCAGATGGTTTTCCTGTGGGCTATAATTCCACCGCTGTTCAGGGAAACTACCTGGAGGCCATCAATCTCTCCTTTAACGGTGAGTTGGCTCGACTTGAAGCCCGGCTCTGTGGGCTAAGAAATGTCCTTGTTTGTGTTGTTTTTAGTAAAAGGAAAAGAGGGAAAAACTATAAAGGACTTATATAAAACAAATCATTCTTTGTTCTACCAACAACTGCAGGGTCTCTTTCAAAAAAGAGGCTGTTTGACTCTGCATTCTGGGATATGTCTGCTCGACTAGTGGCCACGGATGACCACTACTTTTCAAGATGCATTGTGGGAAATTTTGAGTCTACTAGACGTTCGGACACTCGTATAAAATGGCGTAACCACTATATAGAGCTCTATGTAGGGGTTAAGGGGGACGTTCGGACACGAATGCTTTGCAAATGTTACTAGGAGCAACAAGGAAGAAAAGAGGGAGGATTTCCTAGATTGTAGCCAATCACAGGCAGTTTACTTTCTCCGGTTGGTTCCTCCCTCAAAGCGAAAAAAGTCGATATGAAACAGGAGAGAATCGACAGGCGCGTAAAAAACAACAGAGTGCAGAGAAGGAAGATGAACGTTTGTTTGTTATATATTGGAGGCCTCGTAGTATTAAATCAGTACACAAAATATCCCTGGAGTGTAGTTTATGTGCTTGTTTTAAATAAAACTGCTCATATTAGTATTTATCTGTGTGCATATTTGGCCGTATCCAGACTTCATACTTGTAACCCTGTTAGAGCAGGACTTTCTGACCCTACAGAAACAGTAATCAGTAATGGTTGACACTCCTTTAGGATCCAAGGCATCAGTGCCTTGCCCTCATTTATGCATCATCAGTGTTTCAAAACAGACAAATGAGCCTTTCTTTCAAGCAGGGGAGGGTGAGTTTCAGCCTCCTTTCAACCAGCTGACCAGCAGTGTGCAGAAACAGTTTAGGGAGAGGAGGCTCGACCGTACTTTAATGCCATCAGTGAAAACTCAAGTTCATTCTGTGCTTTTGTTGGTGCCTCAACAGTAGGACTTAAACCCTTTTATATTTACGGTTTAAATGAAAGGAGCAGAGAGGTTTGGTCTTTTATTTTTCTTTTAACATCATTAAAAAATGTTGTATTTTTCTCCATGAAGAAGGATAATATTTGTTGTTTTGTTTGTCTCCCTCAGTGTTTGACAAGCACTACATCAATCGTAACTTTGACCGCACCGGCCAGATGTCCGTGGTCATCACTCCTGGAGTGGGGGTGTTTGAAGTGGACCGTCTGCTCATGATTCTCACTAAACAGCGAATGATCGATAACGGTCAGTGTTTCGTTGTGAGCGATCTTCTCCTCCCAAGTGAAGGGAAAGTGTCAGAAATGAATAAAGGTGATGCTGAATTCTTTTGTAGGTATCGGCGTGGACCTGGTGTGTATGGGAGAGCAGCCTCTGCACGCTGTGCCGTTGTTTAAGGTGAAACATTCAGTGTCGGCCGGTAATTAGAGCTTTTCTTTTCTTTCTTTTTTTTTTTCTTTTTTTTTCACAATTTCTGCTCTGTTTTCTTTTTAAGCTGCACAACAAGACGACAACCAGAGACTCGCGTGCTGGAGATGATTACAACCTTCCACACTGGATCAACCACAGGTAGGAGGAGCTGGCTGACAGGACAAGACCTTAAATGCTCCCTTAATTCATACCAGCTTAAGTTATTAAATAAAGAGCTAATTTCACATCTGAAATATGTTAAGATAAAGAAAATCTATTTTCTTTAAGTGATGTAATTTCTACTGAGATGCTCGACGTTGTGTTATAATTATGCTTTCTTATGTTCCAGCAGGTTGTTTTTTAAGTATTACTCATGTTTACTCTGCCAACATGGCAGAAATACAAGAATTTGATATTATGCTGTTGAAATAAGATAGTGGAGGTTTTTTTTTACTTATTTCAAATGGAAACCAACCTATTTTATTGGCAAATTGTTTCACTTTCTTCCCCAATTTTCCCTGGAAAATCCACATATTTCAAGAAACAATGATTTATAGCCCAGTTTTTCCAATTTGTCTCTTGTCTGCTTAAAAATGTGCCTGGACAAAGATTTTATTCAGGGAGGTCTTTTATGATTACTTTATAAAAAGAAAGTAAATATCGTGTACGTTTTAGTTCATATCGGTCTGTCCTAGCTTAAATCTTAACATTCACACCTGCTAATATTTAGTAAAAACTCCTTTATTATTTTGCAGAGAAACTTTTTATGTAGCCTTTAAAAATAGCTTGTGATTAAATATATAAAGTTGTGTTTAATTTAGCTGGTTTTCTGGTTCAGCAAGTCTTTTTGTGGAAATAGTTGTTTATTTTTTGTTCAAACCAAAGTCTGTGAATTTAGCAAAAAATTAAACACTGCAAAAACACTTTTTTCTCTTCACATAAGTCACATGATCAACAAGTAGACTAAGACCTGCTTCTTTATTAGTGATCTTAAAGCAATGCTAAATAGAATTTATTCCAATTAAATTATTGATAATAAGCAAACAATCAGTTCACCTCAGTTTAAGATTGCAGATAAAAGTGTGACCCTGAGCTAAAGTTTCCTCCCTGTTTATCCTCTGCACAAAATAAAACCACATAGTTTCCAAATAAGGTCATAACAGGAAGTCACACGGTCCTCCTGCCACTAACATAAAGTAGAGTACAGAGTTCGGTCTCTTCTCGCATATACAAGGTCAACATCACCCAAGTCCATCCAAAAATAGACAAGGAAGACAACAGGAAGTGGTAGGAGGAAGTTTTAATGAATTATTATATGAACTTATAATGGAGGATTTTATAAGCTTGGTTAAATAAGGGTCATAAGTTTGTACAGAAATCTTGGTGGTATTTCTGAGGCTTTTATTTTGTAATGATCATATGGACCAGCGCTAAGATATATATTGTGATGCAAGTTGTCCTCATCGTCCAGCCCTAGTTAACACTAACAGACTATTAGCTAAACTTGTAATAATAAAGGCAGCTAATGTCATGATGACAAGTAGATGGTAAAATAATTGTCAACCAACAAAATATCCTGTTATTCTAAAGTAATAAGAGTGGAGATTTATGGTATTGTTTGTTGTTATTGTGATGTACTTAACGAAATTTTGATTTCATATATTTCTTCATTTCAGTCAATATAATTTTGATATGAACAAAATCAAAGCCTGAAGAAGAACAACATATGTCTGAACAAAAGGCTTCTACAAAATTATTTTTCTCAAGTTTATTAAAGTCGTTCAGAAATATTTTCCTTCAAAAAAATGAAACACATAAAACCCAGAATGTCAGTCAGTGACCATTACTGTAATCCTAGATTCTAATGTATGCTGAAATATTGGAAATGTGTTTCAAAGTTATATACCGTATTTTCCGTAGTATAAGTGCACCTGTCACTATATCCATCGTAAAGAAAAGTATTTATTTGATAATTTTAAGGAAGCAATAACTGTGAAGGTGGAAACAGGCAATATGGCAAAAACACATATTGAGGGGGCCTCCTGCGTTGTCCTGTTATCAGTACTAGGGCGGCCGCCATATTGCACTACCCATGATGCATTTCCATTTCATTTGCATTTCTGGTGGCCTTTTCAAAACATGGAGTGTCTCTGTCACATAAAATTGTTTTATTATGGTAAATTAATGAAAGCTATTGATTAAAAATGTAATATTTTTAATTTATAAGTCGCTCTGGAGTATAAGTTGCAGCCTCGTCCAAAACGTGTTAAAGGTGGGACTTTAGTAAAATTATGTTGTGATACATGTTGACATTGAAATATTTTCCACTCGTATTAAAAAATCCAGTTTTCTCTGACTGAGTATTGATAAATTAAAAAGAAAAAGAAAAGAGTGAATGCAGTTCCTGTGTGGAGTGCAGAGGTAAAATGGAACTGGTGAAAAAGCCTATTTTAAATGGACATATGGACATGCAGTGATAATATAACCATTGGATTCATATCCATCTACCCCTAGAGGATTCATTTATAACATAATAGTTATAGTTAATAAGTAGTTAATAAGTAGTAGTTAATAAATAGTTAATAAGTTATTATTACCTAATTTAAGATCCATTAAATGATTTTTTCAGATCAGTATGCAGCATCCTTTCCTGTCAATATATTTTTATTTCTGTAACAATTATTTATATTTTCTAAACTTTTGCTTATTAAGATAATTACTTTTATGAACTTTTTGGATACATTATCTTTGTAAAATACAGCTTTTTCATCTAATGATTTATCTGTGACTTCTTAACCTCCTGTTTTTTCTGCAGCTTCTATACGTCCAAAAGCCAGAATTCCTGTAACTCGTTCACTCCTCGAATCAAGCTGGCTGGAAGGAAGGTACACCCTGATGACGTCCCATTTAATCATTCACTCTTCGATTTTTGTGTTTATTCATATAAACTCTTTTTTTTTTCCTTTGGTGGAAACTGATTTTATCTTTAGCCTCAAGGAGAAACCCTGAAGAGCAGCAGAGACCACTGTAAGTCGTTACCAGTCACAGTCTTTGCCTGATTGGTTAAAATGAATGAAATGATGATTTTTCGGACTTTTTCAGCTCTTTGTTCACCTAAAGACTCGGACAACAGCCTCCCTATTCAGGTCGACTACGATGCCTATGATGCTCAGGTGTTCCGCCTTCCGGGTCCATCAAGAATTCAGAGGAGCACCAACTTCAGGTATTCACAAGCTTTAGTTTTATCTCATATTTTATATCTATGAAACATAAAAAGCTGGAGGTATGTACTACTAAATGCACTCATACTTGTACGTTTTGGACTGAACCCGTTCTTTCTTTCTGGTTCTGATGTCTGAAATCAGACAGAAAAAGGTCCGAACGAGAGTAGGAGAGGTTCTACAGGAGGAGCGTGCATCCATGTGTTTGACATATTGGGGTCATGTGTGCTGAATCAGCACTTATAAAATGTTCAAAGACAGTCAGCTGATGGATTCAGATGATTTATGTTTAAAATAAGAAAAAGCAGCTTAAGTTTCTTATTTCAAGTGCATGATATTTAATTATCCTATTTCTAGGGCAGAAATACTCCTTCCATTGTCAAATACTCAAATTATATTTTCCTGGTCCAATTAAGAGCAAATGTATTAAAACTAAAAACATTTGACTTATTTTTTACTTATTTAAAAGTCCCAAATTAAGAAAATTCACATCATAAACCCTTTGTTACAGTCATATGTGTCCTAAAGCCTGCATATAAGATTCACAAATTAAAAAAAGCCTTTCCCCGCCTCTTAGCTAATGACAATGCTCTGTTTGAAAATCCTGCCCTTTATGATGTCATAAGGGGAATAAGCTGTCCAGAGCGATCTGCCCATCGACGGTGTATTATTGTATTATTCCACAATCCTAGGCTATCTTTACAAACTGACTGGTTGTCATGGTTGCGAGTTGTTGGGGGGCCGGACTTTGGGAGGATGAGGGGATGGAACGCCAAATCGCTCTCTTTCTTTCTCCCCTTAGGTCTTGTCCCCTCTTTCTTTCTCACCTATCTTTCCGTCTCCGTGTCCGTATATATGTATATGATTTTACTCTATTTTCAACAAAGTGGAACCCTATAACAGAGTCATAATGGTCTGCTTGTGAAAGCAAACTGTTGGGCTACCATCTAGCTCTGAACAGAACAGAAACAGCCCATTCAGAGGGGGGCTCAGTAAGGAGACTGTAGGTACACACTGTCTGCTTAATCTGAGAAGAATTTTCCTTCCAAAAACATGAAAAGTTTTATTTTCAAATGTAGATTAATATGGGACCTTTAAGACAAGTTTTCACGGTGCACTCATCAGTAGGAATTTCGGTGATGCAATCTGTGGAATAAGCTGTTTTTTATGTTAACTGTAAGAATTGAGCAAAAGCATTAAACATATTTGGATGAGATGGTTCTTTTAAGATTCTTTTCTCTAGTTTGGTTATCAGAGGATTTGTGCTGTTGAACAGTAGCTGTGTTATTTGTCTCAGGATGGGTCGAGACAAAGAGACGAGTGGGCGGAAGAGCTGGGGTTCTGTTGACATCAGCACAGGCATCGGTATATCTCCTCCTGTTCGTTCAGGCGGAGCCGAGGAACAGCAAAGCCTTGCTTCTGATGACAGTCTGGGCCCGGTGTCCAACATGCTGCTGATACCACGGGCCCCCCCGGCCCAGTATGAAGTCAGTAGCTCTCTAGGATATACCAGCACCAGAGGTAACTTCCTGTTTGGAGGAACAGCACTGGCCCAGGTTGTGATGTTTGCTTTGATCGCCCTGTTCTCATCTCTCATGTTGTCTTTCAGACTTGCTAGAGAAGATGATGGATTCCCAGCGTGACTCCAGTGCTCCTGGTCGGTTCACGGTGGGCAGTGCTGAGTCCACCCTGCATATCCGACCTGGAGGATACACCCCTCAACGAGCTCTTATAAACCCCTTCACACCATCTAGGATGCCTATGAAGCTCACCTCCAACCGCCGGCGCTGGATGCACACCTTCCCCATTGGTGAGAAGAAATCAGACTGTCGTGAAGTTAATTAACACTACGAATCCTAAATGTTGTGTGTTTTCAGTTCAATTATACTTTATTGATCCCCAAAGGGAGATTCAGTTGTTTAGTTACAGCCCGTCCAAGTAGACAAAACGCACAGAAAGAGGGTAGACGACATTATACATGGGTTGGGACCCGGTGTCCAAGGCCTTGCTGCTGTACAAAAGGCGCTGCCCTTGCAGTTAAAAAACAGTTAATAGAGAAAGGGGTCACAATGGGTGAGGGGAGGAAAAAAATTATATTTGATACTTGATCCTTAGCAGGATACAGTTTGAGATTACAAATACCTCAGCAGGGGAAGCAACACTGATACAATATCTTGCAGGTAATGGTGGAGGAGGGTGAGAGGTGCGTGTATCATATCTGAGCATCAGTGTGTGTGCATGTGGGTGCGTCCATGAAGTGGGGTCAATGTCCCTGACAGATGTAACAGTTCGTCAGCCGACACACACAGCTTCACAGATGTTTTGAGGGGAGGGAGGGTGGCAGAGGGCAGAGCTGCATATTTACATTTTGTCCTGGGGGAGTTTCACTGGTAAGGCCTCTCCAAGGCCAGAGGGGGATTTTTTTTAGATGGGAACAGATTGTATGGGTCAGGCTGGCTATAATTTCTCTATTTCAACCCTTAAGAGTTTTTGCTGAAGTCTCACCACAGTGAAACCCAAATTGAACAGATTTATAGCCACTCTGACAAGTTTCAAGCTTACAACTTTCTCCCACATTATAGCATTTCACCTTTGAGTCAAGGAACCGCAGCCAGCCTGCGATCCTGTGCAAGAATCACATCCAGTTTACGGTTCTGCTCCCTTAACATCTCAGTCTGAGTGTTGATAGCTCCGCAGACCCGCTCACACATGCCAGTCTAAACCAAATGGAGGCATAAGATAAGATGCAAAATGAAGACATCATTCATCTGACTTGCAAAGTGGATGTTTCTGTCCTCCAGGCCCTTCTGGAGAGGCTATCCAGATCCATCACCAGACCAGACAGAACATGGCAGAACTACAAGGCAGCCAGCAGAAAGATCCTACTCATACCTCTGCTGAACTACTGGAGCTGGCTTATCATGAGGCCACAGGAAGGTTAAACATGCAAATATTTCTTCTACAGACAGTTTCTGGTTTTTGGTCACTGGAAATGAATACACACTGACTTGTCTTTTTCTTTATTTAAGGCGAACAACCTCCAAGCAATCAGGTGATAACAGCCTTTACCCCTGCGGAGGGACAGAGGAGTTTACTGGAAGTCCAGGGAGCAACAATAGCAATGGTATTCCCATTCAAAGAGGATTTCTATTTTTTATGTTGCCAATAGGAGTGTAAAGAAATAACAGAGGTACAGTTAATAGTGGATTAATAGTTTTATTTTATTTCTCAATTCAATTATGCTCATTTAAAAGGAATGTTGTTCAATATTGTAATGTTAAGACTATCCACTAGAGGGTGCCACTGTTCATTTTTATGCAGAGTCATGCTGGTATTTACAGAAAGAGCAGGGGCATGCTAGCGCAGAAACATCGATCAAGCCGAGTCTGGTCTGACATTATTTCCACTGTTTGACGGCATCAAGAATGCAGAATGAACTATAAGAGGATCTTTTTGTAAAAATAAAAACTAGATAAACTTGTTTAGTTCTCTCTTAAATAGTGCCAATTTAGCCATGCTGCATGACGGAGCAGCATATCTTCTCTGCTGTGGGTCAGACATGAGGATGTGATAATAGAAATTGGAGCAAAATGTTTGGAAGAGGATAGAAAAAGGAATGCTAAGGTAGATATGGAAGGTTTTGTGAGTTAATGAACTCCAACCAGAACCACATGTTTAAAGGCAGTGCTAACAACAAAAAGTCTTACCCAGCACTGATTACTGGATTACACTAAAATGTCACAGTTAGCATCCAGTTTATTGAAACAAAGTGGCAAATAGTCTGACAGCATGTCGGAGAGAAATATCCTGTCTTTTAATGATAGTTTTACATCTTTCTATGTTGGAAATTATGTGTCTCACATATATTTTTTTTGTCTTGTTAATCACCAATCAACCTGGTTCCTGTGTTGTTATGCTCTATAAATAAATTTAAAAAATCAGTATTTAATACAGCTTAGCACATAAATGACAAAAATGTGATGTAACTTTTTTAAATTCAGCATATTGTAAAAAAATAGCCATATATATATATATATATATGTATATGTATATATATGTATATATATGTATATGTATATATATGTATATATATGTATATGTATATATATATATATATGTATATGTATATATATGTATATGTATATATATGTATATATATGTATATGTATATATATATGTATATATGTATATGTATATATATATGTATGTATATGTATATATATATATATGTATATATATATGTATATATATATGTATATATGTATATATATATGAAGGTAATCATGGAAATAATCATGTAAACAGCGCACACTTTGTGAAAACATCTGCAAAGCACTGAAGGCTTCTTTAAATAAGGAATAGGATATCTTGATTTCAGAGTAAGGACTGCAGTAAAACTGCAGTGCAGATGTAGTCGCTGCATCCAAAAGATTACAAAATAATGTAAAAGGAGAATAAGGCAGAGCGAGTTATTTCCAGTGCTGAATAAAAGCTGCTGCCTTCTAATGCTCTGAGATATCTTGGTTTTCAGTGATTTACTTTTCTTTGATTTACTCATTCTTGGAAAAACGTCTTTCCAACATAGCAAAGAAAAAAAAAAGGTTAGTGAATGCTTTAAATGCTCTTAATGTTTCCCTCAATGAGGAAAAAAATACAACTCATTAATATTAACTGATATTAACTATCTTGTCAACGATATGTATTTTTAGAGCCATTTATACTGATGAAAATTTGTATTTAAATCAAATACTTTCCATCTTTTAATTCTCTATCATCCTGTGTTTTACCCTAGATACAAAAAACCTTCATCTCCACAGTAACCGCTGCACATCTTTTATTTCTACAGATGCTTTCTGGTTGCATTCTGGCACTTGAATTCTTTCCCCCGAGTTTTTATTTTTTTTTATTTTTATTGCTGCTTTTTCCCACACACATAACGCCTCCATACCGTTTCCATAGCAATGCTATTATCGAGATGACGACTTTCTCTCGTTGTTACCACTCTTGACTATCAAGTGTCCATATCTGGAGACTCTCTGGCAGATCGGAAAGCAGCTCTCTGCCACAAACAGCTGATTGTGTTGCAGGTGTAGGCGTTGGGGGCCAATGGGCCTCAAGGTGGAGAACACCTTGTGTCGTCCATCATGGTAAAGTGGACAACTTAACAAAGAACTTCTATCTTTTTCTTGCTGTGACAAGAACTATGACTAAATTGAAGTCTGCAAACATTTATGATTTCATAACCTAACTACACAGACCAAACAGAGAGTGCACATTTCATTCCTCTCTGAATCCTCTGAGGATATTTACAGCTGTGACCCCGGATGGATACAGCCCTGATCTGAGACGAAGTGAGAGGAAGTGTTAATAAACACCTGCACAAACAGACAAACAAGAGGCAGAGGAAAATATTTCACCATTAGTAATCATAGCATAACTGAAGCTCACCTGCAGAAGTATGTATCCAGAGAAATAGTTTGATGTCATTTATAGATATCATTCAGCTCCACGTACCAATATTTCAACGGTGACCTACTTGAGAATCTAAAGCTTTACTATAAACTAAAAGTTCATGTACCACAGATTATTAAAGGTGATACAATTATTGAACAATGACAAGATGTACTGATCATTGTAGCTTGTTTCCTTGTTGTCTTTTTAAACAGCAGGTTTCAATAATTAAGAATTGCCTGATAATAGAAAATAAATTCTTCAAACTTTAAAAGCTGTGGCAGGTTTGCTGCTAAAACCTGGATACGTCTTGGTAAAGGTGCTGCAAGCCAAAAATAGTCCAGTAGCAAGCAAACAATTTCCACACACTTTGCAAAGGGAAATCTTGCACAGATCAAGTGTGCAGAAATTGTTTGTATGCTTGTAGCCTAGGGCTGGACGGTATGTCCAAAATTTATAGAACAATACTTTTCTTCTTTAAGAAAACAAAATCCTGACTCAGTTTAAGTATTTGTTTTGCAAAACTGTACCATAGGCTTTGCAAATTATGCACATTAACATTATAGTGAAATAACCAGGGTACACAAAGCATAATTTCTTATGAGGTGAATGGAGAGGGGTTTTCTGTAATGTGTTTCTATCAGGCTGATTGTAATTGGTCTTTCCAAACATTTGGCAATGATGCATGCTGCCTAGAAACATAAAAATGCAACTTTAGTGCATATCCTGTACGATGCTGACAGAGGGAACAGGTGGTCAGGTGAGGTGGATGTTATCTACATATTCGGTAAAAGTGTTTCCATCTCCTGTTAAGTGCATTGACTCTTTCATTTCTGTAAACCATGTCTTTACTTTAAAATGCTCTTACAAAAAGAGTGATAAAACCATAGACAGCAACTCCTCTTTTGACAGGAGTGGCTGTCTATGACTTGCTCTGCACGCTGTGCCAATAGCTGTGTTGGTAGCTGAAACTAAGTGCTAACTTTACATAATGCTACTGACAAACAGGAAATATGTTTTGAGCTAAGTTATCATCCATTCCTATGAGTAGCCTTAGCAATAAAGCAAACCGCTGTTCATCAGGACTTTCTCAACAAGAGCAAAATGTAAGTTTCCCAACGACTGCAGCTGTATGAGTCTGAGCCAGCTTTATATACGAGTCTGATCTGAGGAGAATTCTCTTGAGACTAAATATCTGTCACTGTCCAGGATAACAAATAGGAGCATCTGGAATGTCACTGGGGAGTGAATTAACTGGGACACAGTTACTACACTCACCAATGTAAATGCCATCATCCCAATAAAAATGTTTAATAAAAAATACTTTACCTCATTTCAAGATACTGATTTTTCCACTATATACAGCTGGAAGCAGATATATATATATATATATATATATATATATATATATATCAGGGTAAACTTTTTCTTTCTTTTGGATTATCCAAATTATTCTTATTTGTTAAATACTGAAAGAATGAGGGACAGATTTTTTTTTAGTTTTATTAAAAATAATATTATTTTCTTAATAACATTATAATCAATAATAACATCTTAATTATTTCCATAAGTTTCTCATAGTCGTGTGCTGCAATTTTGACAATTTCCTTTTGAGTGTTGTGAGCAGGCGCATGCCATTTAAGTTCTGCTGAATATGTGGCTGAAGATGAGCGGTCCGAAACACAGAATAAGCTCACCTTAAGTCACTCTTTAACTAATTTAGCAGTATGTTTTGGGCCATTGCCTATCTAAAGACTCCATTGCAGAACACCATGTATGTTTTAAAGGTTCCCGAGCCACCCTAATGTTGAAAGTCATCATCTATTCTGATGCAACATGTAACACAGTTAAAAGTCAAGAGTTCTGTTTCATAAACCTTATAGTTCTTCATCAAATATTAGGTAGTCACATTATAATATTTATGGAGATCTATGTGTCTATGCTGCAAGCAGGATTGTGCTGGGGGGCGTTAGAGGATGCAACTGAGCACTTTTTGCACAAGCATAGTCTGACATGTTGTTGATCTCGAGGCTAAGATGTTTCACTAAGATATGCTTGCATGTTTCAGCATCAATCTGTGATCTAACCCATTGCAATGAAACTCCAGCTTTGATGTCACAAATGATCATAATGATTTTGTAAATCCCCAGGAGTGATGAGTGACATTCAGCTAGTTCCCTTGACTTATTTTCCACAATGCCCTAAAGATGGTATGCAATATAAAATCCTCTGGTGACAGCTTTGCTCTCTAATAAAAATAAATGTACGTCCCAGAATGTGTTTATACTAAAAATAATACAAGTAAACTGGTTTTATGAAGCTAAAATGATTCATATATATATATAATAGGGTGATCTAGATAAAACACACATATGAGGAAGTTTAAAGTATAACTTAACCGAGAGAAAAGAGTGATTATGTTCTTGTTTTGTTGAAAGGTAGGGTTTTAATGCTTCAGGGTTGTTCCTACATCAGATTTAGGACACATGTTTTAGCTCATGCTTGTTCTTCTTCAAACCCTCCTGGAGCCATTTGCAATATTACAAAAAGCATGACTAAAAGCATTCACTGCCAACAGGAAAATATGCTTAGTACGCCAACAAAGCATAGCATTAGGACTACCTGCATAAGAGTGTGTTGGTTCTGCCTCTGGAGCCGAAACAGACCTGACCTGTAAGTGCACAAAATTTTGGAGCTCATGAGCTCCCTGAACATGATCTGTACTTCCTGGCACTAAGATGTTTGCAACAGAACTCTTAAGTTATGTATGTTGCAATGCAGAGCCGTCATTGGCTTTTTTAGACTGGAACATCAAACAGATGTTGGCCAAGTTTTCCTCAATCTTTTCTGAAATATTTTCCACTATCACGCCTGATATCTCCTGCCCACTTTACCTGTCAGTTGATATATGTTTGACCTGATGAGTAAATGTCACCATAGTTTGGATCTATGGTGCATTTATTGTGTGTAGGAAAGAGATCCATGTCATGGCAACAAACTCATGTTACCTGAGCTTCTGCATGACATTGAACAAGCAGGTTGTTGTGTAGGGCTAGGGTTTTGGAAGTACTGCTGCTGCAGACCAGCTTTTTCTATATAACTGTGTTAATTATTCTTGCTTCCACTGGATCAGAAATCAGAACATTATTGCTTGAGAAAAATCTGAGGCATACTCTTTGCTTGTGTGGGATTTGTATGTAATATTTGTTTTTGACGTAAAAGCACAGCAAATACAGTTTGTTTCAACAGTACCTAGAGATCTGTTAATTAAATCAGCTTTGTTTTTCTTTCATTGTCAGCAGTCTTTACAAAGGTTTTAAAGCTTTATGGCATTTTTTCACAATCTGTGGCCTGTTTCACTCCTGAATTAACTACAAAATGTTAATGACAACAAGACTTTATGCTTGCCCTATAAATGTGTGTTTTTGATATTCACTGTAATTGTCAGTTTTAGTTTAAGGTTTTTTTACTCCTCTGCTGAGTACTAAGTTTCAATTTGATGTTTTAGATCAACACTAACGTTTTTATTTAGTAGTAAAAATAGTTTTTTATTCTTATTTAAATGGTATGTTTTTAATTTGATGTATTATTATTTTGGTTTGGATTTTTAGTCATTTTACATTGTATGCTAATAGAAGAAGAAAACGAAAGACAAACAGCATCTATAATATACTTGGCTTTTTGTTTCCTTTTCCACCTGTGAACTATTATATACATGCACACATGGATACCAGTACATCCCCCTTTCAAAAAGTAAGCAATTTCTGCCCAATTATTTATCTTTTTCCATTCGGATTTACTGTGCATGATTATGAATTTGAATTAGATAACACAGAATAATCAAATGTAAAGAATAGACAGAGATGATACCTTCAAAACTGCTCTTATTTATAACATCAACTCAGACCAACGTGAACATGTTGACATTTTACAGCCACAGTGTCATGGTGGGTTTCAGGGATCTAACCCACATGCAGAACACTACTCGGAGACGGGAAAAGGTTTAACAAGTTTATTTGAAATAT
>JAUZNJ010049789.1:0-59354 GCA_034780135.1 Jordanella pulchra
GTGTATGTGTATGTATGTGTATGTGTGTGTGTGTATGTATGTATGTATGTATGTATGTATGTATGTATGTATATATATATATATATATATATGTATATGTGTGTGTGTATATTTATACAACATTTATAGCAAAATGTTAGACTTTTGACACACGCTATAAAATTTCTCTGCGTTCACAGACTGAAATCCGCTATTAAATTGTCACTTTGACATAATAAAAGTCCAGATCTATGATGCCTTACAGATCAGTCGAATAAACCAAGCCAGGGAACAAGGCTGGAAACATGTCCTGAGTTCAAGTGGAGGCAGCAGTCCGGAGAGGAAGGTAATGCACAAAAAAAATCTGATAATATTTTATTTATTTATTTTTGAGATTAAATGACATAACCATTAAGTATATCCTTCTATGTTACAAGTTCGGCTCATGATCTTTTGTATTCAGTGTTTTGTGAGAGGTAAAAGGCCTGTGGGTGTCCAAGGGTCTGTTTTGGGCCCCTCTCCGGCCTATAGCCACAGCAAGAGCCCATATGAGCACTATTATGCTGCTCTGGACAAAATGGCTAAATCCCAGTCCAAAGATGCTAGCAGGGAGGGATCCTCTGCAGGACCAGACAGTCCCTTGAGGTAAGCAGAGCATATTTAGAATGGAAAACACCTGGGTTATTTTTTTTCTAATTAAACATTTTAGAATTTTGGCGAACATATGTATTCAGTCCCATTGAGCGAACGTTTTTCCACCTTTTTCTGGTAAAAGGTGGAGCTCCAGCTGTATTTTGCACAGCTTGTGGGGTATCTACTGGCTTTGCAACTGTGACATAAATAAAGACAAATTCTGAAATGAATAAATGAATAGCCAATAAAAGCAATATACACTTAGTGTTCATGCTGATGGTGTTTATTTAGTTCCTTTTGAGCCTGAAAAAGATTTGTGCTGCATGTGCAGCAGATGAACACTGCCAATGTTGCACACTGTCGCCATCTGCTGGCAGTACTTGCACATTAACCCGTAACTTCCCAGCTACCAAGGATTTAGCTCCTGCTTAAATAAACTCCAACGTTTATATCATCAAGTGTCTCTCATTCCTTTTAGCAGCCGTTATTTACTTATTTATTTTTTATTTTTTTTTTACACTTTTGTAATCCTTCTTTGTGTTCTCATTGCACACCTACTCCATATTGTACCTCTGGTTATGTTGTATTGTTATGGCAAATATCAAAGCACGCTGCAAATGGAGCAATCACAATATGTAAAACGCCAGAATGAAGCTAAAGAAGTTTTAAGTAGAAAGTTTTCATTATCTGATATCTTTGTACATATCAAGGAATGGCAAAACATAGCGAGCAAAGGATTTTATAACTTAAGCTAACCCACCTTATACTGGGTAGAGATGGCAGTCTGTCTTATAAGAGGAAAGAATAGTTTGTCTTCTTTGCACACAGGCTGACAGGCTTTCCTTTTCAGTTTGGATTAATAAGCTTTAAATCCTTCTGTTTTGGGTCTTTAGAACAACATTATTGTTACTTGTGTGCACGACTTGAATAGAAAATAGATGAAAATGTTGCCTCTTTCCGCTGCATTACATTGCACACAGGTGAATTTGGTGACCTTTGGAGATGGTCGCTTGGTTTTGATTTTATTTAAGGTTTAAGTTTTTTTTTTTTTTTTTTTTGTAAATTCAGTGAAAACCATTCATCGGTGTCCTCCTTCCACCTCTAGATTATGCGCTGCTTTGTTTTAATCTAGAACTTCAGTTGATTGCATTGCAGATTGTGGTTGTAACACGGCGAATTGTGTAAAAAGATTGCTCTGTATTTCACAGAGGTATACCAGCCGCTGCTGGCCCAGTTCTGCCAAACGGACCTGGCCATCATTTGAACCCTGATGCAATCAAAAGAGAACTTCAGAGGTTGCACCACGTTTCCAAACAAGCTCAGATTAGCCGGTTAGTCCACCTGTGAACATCCTAATAAAAATAACCTGTACTTGCAGATGATCTCTGGGTTAAAAGATGGTCTCTAATATTTGCTACGGTGTCCTGTTTTCAGGCAGCGTGGTCAGATACCAGCTGAACGAGCCTTTCAGGTTGAAGAGTTTCTACAGAGGAAGAGAGAAGCGATGCTTAATAAAGTGAGGGCTGAAGGTCAGCTGGTAGGTAACTCTTCCCCACTGTCTGGTCTTCTAATGAGCTCTGGATACATAGAATAAGATCGACCATTGTATGGAGTTAAATTGGTAACTGGATTTTAAGTATCTAGCTTTTTTTTTCTGCTGGATGTTTCTGAAAAACCCTTTAACTGAAAACCCATCAAATGAGGGTGTTTGTTTTAGAGAACTGTTGTCCTCCACTGGTAAAAATATACTGAAGCATTTCAGTCTGTCTGTACTGTGGAAAATCTTACAGTTCAGATTTATTGAATGCACAGCCTGAATTCTCCTTACAAACACTCAGATTTTATATTATTTTAAAACTGAATGTTTTTCTTTGGAGTGTTAGATTCACAGTTCCCTCTTTTGGATGTTGTTGTAGTCGATGGGGGTTGCGTTCTGCTAAAATATGGCTAACTCAAATGCTAAACAGGGTACTCGACAAAACCTGGCTGCAATCTATGGGAGCCGGGCCGGTGCGGCCCGATCCAGGCGACCTAAAGTCAACAAAGAGGAGGAGGTAGGAGTCAGGACCTGAATGCCCCGCCTGATGTCTCCCTTACTAACAGCACGCTTAGCTTCTCTGCACAAAACCCCTATTTATTCAGCCATAACTCCAACAAGTATTTCAAAATCATGCTCCCTCCATGTGTCATGTTCGGTCTGCTCCATCCACGTTTGATCTATTGATATGTCCCTAAAAATGGCAGTTTTTTTTTTTATTATTATTTTTTCATTTTATACAATCTTTTTTTTTTTTAATGTCAGGTTTGTATGCAATACACGGGGTCGTTCATCATGGCATGAAGTTTGCAGCTTTTCTTTTGATTATCTCCGTTTGTCTTATTTGCTGTTTTAATGATGTGCTCACAAGGCTCATAAGCACACGTGAGCAAGGAATTATGTTTGTGATTATTTATGCATGAGCATTTGTCACTCTTCATGAAAGATTTATTTGTTCTCAGGAGTACCTGGCAAGACTCCGGCAGATCCGCCTGCAGAACTTCAATGAGCGCCAGCAGATCAAAGCCCGACTGAGAGGAGAGAAGGTTCCCACCTACACCCTAAGCGTCTCAAATGTGGCTGTAATGAGACTTCTTCTTCTTCCTTTCTGATCACCTTTCCCTCCTGCTGTGTGTGTGTGTGTTGTCTGTGTTTCAGTACGACAGTGACGGCTCTGATAGCCAGGAGTCAAATGAGGAGGTGGAGCTCAGGAGGAAAAAGATCGAGGTTTTAAAAGTGAGTCTGCAACAAGCTAAAAACCAGCTCTTTTTATTTTTTCAAATTTCAGCATAAAAGCACAAGTTGTCTTATAAAAAAAAAAAAAGTATAAATATATCTGATGAGTCTCTAGATGACTTCAGAACAATCGGATGATGATTTTGTTTGTTTGCATTTAATTTTGTATGTGTGCAGTTTTGGTCAGAGGCGTAGATAAGATCAGGATTTTAATGATGCATTAAAAGGGTTTTATGTACAACGAAAAACTTAGTCCAAAACTGACCTTAAGGTTTTCTTTATCCAAACGGATTAAAAAACTGTACACACAGCCTGGAATATAAAAACACCCTAAATAATCTTTGGATCTGCAGCCTTTAGATGAGTCTCTACTTTTAACACACCTGACTCAACCTTTAGCTCGATAGCAGAGCCCTGTTTGTAGTTTAGCCACTTCATTCAGGTGTGTGGGGTAAGGAACATATTGGTCATGAACTTTCTATAAGGTCCGTGTTGTTAGCCTGCTCTATCCTTTCCACAGCTTGTGTGTTAAAAATCATCGTCCTCTTAGAGCTCCTCATCGTGTCGGCATTTTAGCTTTTTATCCGTTGTAGGTCCAGAAACTAGAAAATGGTTCTCATTCATTATTCCAGAGAACTTTCCAGAATGCAACAGTACCACAGGAAGTGCAACGGACCATCACGGTGCCTCCACCACCATGCCTAACACTTAGACCCATTTCAATGACCTCCACCATGCTATGTGTGTGCATACATATTTGTATATATTTTAGCCTTGATGTACACATTTGATCTGGTGAGGCTTAATCATATTCTTATCTTTGAAATAAATTGAAATTTAATCTCCCATCATCATTTAAATATGAAAAAGGAAAAAGGTCATTAATTTGGGAAATAAAAATGTCACAGTTAATGATATTAATGTAAGTGTCTATATCTGTGTAACCATATAAGGCTCAGGCAAACGCCCGTGTCGCTGTACTGAAAGAGCAGCTTGAGAAGAAAAGGAGGGAAGCAAATGAAAGAGAGAAAAGAGCCTGGGAGGATCATGTAGGCATCAAACTACATTATCTAGATCTGATTGTTTACAACCTGGTCTTAAAGATAAACATAAGAACATGTGTTTTTTGTTGAAGCTTGCTGCGGCTCGAGGTGCCAGATGTAGCATTGCAGCTGGAGCAGCGTCATCTGCCTCTGAAAGTCCTCCTTCACCAGCCGCTCCGTCCCAGCCGGACCCGTCTGTCAAAGCTGCAGCCCTGCCCACATCCAAACCCTCCACTCCTGCCATTTCCATGACTGCCGCCCTGGAGAAAGTTGGGGCGGTCAGTCTACATTCACACACAGCTGTAGTGATACCTCTATGCAAAATGTGACTATTTTTCCTACACCAAATTACAGATCACTCCGCTAAAAGAAAACCTGAATGAAACCGAGACGGCAACAGGGATCCAGGTTTGTTGGTCGGATTCTGAATAAATAGTGTTTCATGTAAGATTGGTTTTGAGGGGTTAAATTCTGCTCATGTCTTCTTCACAACAGAGCGAGAAGAAGCAGATTCTGCGCAGACTAAACCAGAACCTGAAAGCTCACAGCCCAGTGGATGAGGTGGAGGAAACCCCTCCGGTGCCTTCAGAACCTAGTGTGGAACAGTTGGAGGCCGAGAAACGACCACCTTCAGATGGAGATCGGAAAAAGTGGGAAGTGGCGGAGCTCCCTCTGCTCCCCGTTCCACAGCAAACCTTCGGGGAGACCTGCTCCACATCAGGCAATGAATTTATGACTCACTTACTGGAAATTAAACCGTGACTGAGTCGATTTGTTCCATTTGGCTCTACAGACAATTTTCATCTTGTTTTTGTTTTCTTTATTATTATTAGCCACTATGGGATCTCCAGAGCAAAGGCCATCCTCTGGAGACAGGAAGAAGTGGGAGGCAGGGGCTCCTCTTGTCCTCTCTGTTGCACAGCAAACACTTGAAGAGACATGCATCCCAACCATCGGTGAGCGTCCACTATATAGGGACAACATAGGAGCTAGAAAACCCTCCATTTTATTTTTTGTGCCCTGTTTTTTCTCTCAGATCAAACCCTGGGGGAGGTCATACGGATGGGTGAGCTTCAAACGGACGGTCCTGGGAAGATGTGGGAAGAGAGTCCAGTGTGTGATGGGCTGAAGGGGCTTCAGGGTTCAGATCTTCAGCCAGAGATTACTGCAATATGTAAGCTCCTTTTTTTTATCCCTAGTTGTTGGTTTATTTTGTTCCAAATTCAAACCACTGTTTAAAAAGTTTAGCTGCCAATACACATTTTATAGATCAGATCTAGAAGGAAGAGCTTGTGCAGCTGTTTTTTGGTCCTAGATTGTCGTAAAGCTCTGACTTTCTGTAACCCGATTCTGATCTCTCTTTAGCATCTAGAAATCACGCCATGCTTTATTTTCTTTGTAAAATAATTGTATTACATTAATCATAAGATGTTAAAATAAAATGAGTCCTCTAAACCAGCTCAGATGTAGAGCTGTTTCTCCCTGTTTAGGTAAACTATGAAAGAAGGACCGTTTTGTTGTGATTGATAATGTTTTAAGATGCAGATACTACTACATTTTATAGCATCTAAATCAACATATTAAGAAAGAAAAGTAGCTTTGCTGTAATGCACGTAGTTTGCAGTTATGTTGACCAAACACCTCGCACCTGTTGGGCTTCTTCTAACTTCATAGTTATCATTTTCACTGACGCAAACAATCGGCGCCCTCTGCTTTCTCCTGCAGTAACTATTTACACTCTGAAGTAAACCCTTATGTGTGGTACTATCTGGAGAAAGATGAGTTTCAACAAAAAATGAAATAAAATAAAGTTCAACTCACCAATGATTTAATATTTTTTTTTTTTTTTTACCATGTTTGTCATCAGTTTTTATTGACTCCCTTTCTTTGGGTCACAGATGAAAATACATTGGCGCTTTCATCTGCTAATATAAATGGGAAATTCTCTGGTTTCTGCTGCAGCTGACGGTGGGAAAATGCCCAGAGAGGTGTTCACCTCTGCTGCTGATCACAGTCGTACAGATGGAAACCAGGATTCTGACCAGAATGGATCTGTTGCAAAAACATCTCTGCTGCCCAGCCACACATGCAGTCAGGGTTAGACGTCACTTGATTCCACTTCATTTTAGTTATTAATATTCAGACATCTCTCTGTTTCTAGCACATAAAAAAAATCCTTTTTTGGTCAATTCCTTTAGATACAGCTGACCTGGAGTCTGTGATTTTGGAGGAAAGTCCAAAACAAGCATCAGATCCACCAGCTGCTGTGCAACAAGCTTGGGAAGAGGAAGCTCCAAAGCAAATGTGAGCAGGTGTATTTTAAATTCACTTGCTTTGGTTCCCAAACCTCACAGAACACCTGTATGTAGATTTGTTTATTAGGGCTTCAGCAAAACATGAAATGATTCATTTTGTAAATGTTTAGCTGTTATTTTCCTCACAGGCCACAAGGGGGCGATACAAGACCAACAGGCACTCAGGATGTTGAGAAGACTTCAGAAAAAGCGACTGAATTCTCATGTAAGGTTAATCCATACTGATTGTCTATTTTTAATGCTGTCATAATCTTAATTAAATCCGGTCTGACTTGGTTCTCAGCAGGTTTAGCTCAGCATGAGGAGCCCCTGTTCCTGAGATGCTCACCGGCCCACAGACGGGCTGCTGCCCTCTCTGCACTGTCTGCCCAGTCCTCCATGGATGAATCCTCCTCCTCCCTGGCCTCTCGCTCACGCTCGGTCTCACCTCTGCGCTCCAAGAACCAGAACGCCCTCCTCATCGGTCTCTCTGCAGGCATGTTTGATGCCAACAACCCAAAGGTGATTAAACAGGCAGCTCTTAAAGAGATTGTGTGTTTAATAGAAACCACGCTTCCGCTCCATGTGATAAATCATCTAAAAGACTGCTCTGCTTCAAACGGGGTGGGCTGGGGGGGCTGAGGAGGAGCCATAGCCATTAATCATTTGTCTAAATGCCCAGTGGGCTTAAACCATCAACCTGTGTCTTTCATAACTTCTGCCAGGGACGTGTTCATCTCTCATGACACGTAAACTTTTTACAGAACTGTTGTCTGCCTTCTTTTGACATTTAATCATTTAAAAACAACAGAATCATGGTTTCCTGTTCCTTTACATGTAGCTCTGTCTTGATTTTGACCATTAGATGCTGCGAACCTGCTCTTTACCCGACCTTAGCCGACTCTTCAGCCCTCAGCAGGAGTCCGCTGTAACAAGCAAGGCCAATGCTTCCCCAGACAAAGACCTGGAGATAGAGGATCTGGAAGAGGCTGTTAAAGATGACGACCAATCAGATGCTGAGGAGTAAGTGGTGCATAAATGCCGTCAGCTGAATTTAATCATGTATTCCATGTGTTCTTGAAGTTTCTTTTTTTTTTTTTTTATATATCAATTGACCGGGTCAGTCTAGTGTTTAAGTGGGCTGTTGCTTTTTTTTTTTTTTTCAGTCCCACTGCTGGAATACTCTGTGAAATGAACTTTTAATAGAATTACAGCAGCTGGTCTCGTATCTCCAAATCAGTTTTGCTCGTCTACCTTTTTTATTTCTCCAAAATAAAAACCCAAGAGACATTCAAGTCAAGAATAAAAAGGACGTTAAATTTAAAGTAAGGATACGGCTATGAAACGATATCCAAAGCCTTAAACATCTGAGTTCTGATGTATGAACTGTTTGAGTTTAAAGAACTCAAAGTGTTTGTTAATGTAAGAATCGGATAACCAGACCTTGAATGATTTGAAAACCAGGGTTTCGGTTGTACAAGGACTCCTTCACTGTTTAACCCATTCCGCTCACTAAGACGCTCACTGTATCCCAAAGATGAAGCTTATTAAGCTGAGTAATATAATGACTAGTTATAAAGAAGATGGAGGTGGAATCTGTCCGTTCGGCTGTTTATTCGTATTTCATGTTGATCTCTGTAGGTCAGACGAATGGTTTAGCTTGGGTATCGTGCATTTCAGAGATCGCCTCCTAATAGAGTAGTGGTAAGAGGAAAGCTCTTGTTGGAGGACAGCCATTAGAAGTGATGGTAGATGTCCTTTACAGGCAGTGTGGTTGAAACAGCAGACCTGTGGACCTGGTCAGGAGGGATCTAAACTGAGGTTTTGGGGCTTCTTGCAAAGCACTATGTTAAGTTCTCCTTCCCTGTCGTGCTGCCACCACCACTGCGTTTCTTGTTGGGTTTTTTTCTGAGCAGTGCATTGATCAATTGGCCCCCATTCCCTTCATTTGCAGTGATCAGCCAAATCTGCGTCTAAATAAGGTAGTGCTTTTCAGATATGAATGGAAAGCGGGTTATTTCTTTTAAAGTGAAACAACTTATGATTATCAGTAAAATAAAACAGAAATATTGAAGGTGTATTTGTGACTGAACTGTATTATTATTACTATTATTATTCACCAGAAGAGAAGGGTGAATGGATAGGAGTTGAGGGGAATCCAGGGTCCTGGAAGAATACAAAAGAAACCCAAAAGTTCTCAGATTTTGGATTCATTAACTCGGTCAGTTATGATAAAGTTCAAGCGATGTGAATATTTTAAGGCTACTGGATGTACTTGGATTAAAGACTCTGTTCTGAGTTACATGATTCTCTGCAGGCAAACTGTTCATGTTTAAAAGTTAAATTAGTTCTGAGGTGAATAGTTTAGTTCGTGGTGTGAGCTTTCTACAATCGAAGCCTTTTTTTCTTAGTGGGTATGAAGACGAAGATCTGCAGGACATCAGGGCCTCAATGGAGAGACTGCTGCAGGAAGAAGGCGACAGGAGCCCTCCGGATGTCATCAGCGCCGGGGATTTTAACGGGAACCCTTCACAGGATGGAGACCACGAGCTGTTCAACAGAATGGCAGCTGAGCTCGATCAGGACAACAACCAGATGGCTGTAGATGATGATGATGAGGAGGAGGATGAAGAGGAGGAGGATGAAGAGGAGGACGAGGATGAAGACGAGGAATGCTCTAACGGAAGTCCCGGCGACGAAGAGGCCAGGGAGTTGCTCTCTAATGTGGGAGGAGAACAGCAAAATAACGGCAAGCAGCTCAATGAAGAATGGCAGTCAGGTAGGAGGGGGGGGTCGCATGAAACTGAAACACTGAAATAAATCCATGTTTAGCCTTTTTATTTTCATTTCCTGATGTAAATAGAAGCTAATCCTAACATTGCTAAAAGAAATTGTCCTCGTATAGATGGAAGTGGAGAAGATCAAGGTGTGGAGGCCGACCATCATGACAGCATCTTCAGTCGTCTGGAGGAGCTGCGCTTTAACTTAGAGCAGCAGATGGGTTTTGAGAAATTCATTGAAGCTTACAATAAGATAAAGGTACGGATCATTCATCGATCGCCTCTAGAAACCTGCCCACGCTTCCTCACTTTAAACTTCCCTTTTATATTTCATCCCAGGCTATACATGAAGATGAAGATGAGAACATTGAACTGGGTTCCAGTTTGGTGTCAAACATCCTGGGAACCGAGCATCAGCACCTGTATCCAAACATCCTTCATCTAGTGATGGCAGATGGTGCCTACCAGGAAGGTTAGTGTGTTGGTTGTTTTTTAAAGCCTGGATTTAGAAAACTGTAGAAAAATAAGCTTTGATTTTTGATTCCATAATTAAAAAGTTTTGGAACTTTGGGGAAATTCAGATGAGTGTCCAGGTTTTGCCTGAAGATAAAACCTTTAGTTTGTGTTTCCATGTCAGAGTTTTTGCATTTCGTCTTCCGTTCTTTGATAATTCTTTTTGTGCTAAATAAAAACACTGACATGAAAACTGTTTGTTCATTTGGCATCTAAATAGATCATTGTTTGAGGTCTAATTTGTAGGATCTGAATCTTATCCATTATAATCCTCTGTGTAGTTTTATGAATATCCTACATAAAAACAGAATGTAAATACAGTTTTTATCTGGAGAATTCTAGATATAATATAAATTGATGTCTGGGAAAACAATAGTGGATTTATTTTTCTTTTTTACCTTAACCCATCTTGAGGATCTCTCTATCCTAATGACTATTCATGGGTTTGTGTAGCTTCATCTGGATCAACTTTCTATATTCTTTCCAGATTCTTTCACATCTCTAAAATACTGCCTTCTCTTCATCTATCCCTGCACCAATGTGTCAAAGAGCAGAGCAGATGTGAGGCCTACCCTTTGCTTCCTCAGCTTTGTCTAGTTTGTCATTCTCTGTGCCTGATCTGTTGTCACACTGTGGCCACATCAGGACGAGATGTTGATGGGGCCAGAGGCTTGAAAGGTTCCCCTTTGGATTCGAGTAGAAATGTTTTCTCTGCGACAGCTCTTTGATTTCAATTTTTACTGTTGAAGAAAATCTACACACGTCGGATATCTCTCCCAAAGACTTGCCTGAGGATCTTTGCGCTGATGTTTTATCACCTCCACACATACAGCAGTGATTATCTGTAAAGATGTTTGGAGCAGCTTTCAAAGGAAAAATCTGTGTTGATGAACCATTGTCTGTTTCTGTAGTTATTGACATTCAGGTGTAGGAGGATGTTAATCTAGGCTGGGGATTAGTAATCTTTGCTCGCTCTGCTTAAATAATTGTTTGATTGATTTTTTTTTTTTTTTTAACTATAAAAATATATAACTATAAAAATACTTATACTTTTTGGGTTTCAAGACCAAAAGCATGAAATTTGATGAGGAAAAAATGCAGAGTTGAGTAAAATGAGGCTCACCGAGGATCATTAGTTTAGTTCCTTTCAGATTTCACCAGAAATAATAACAGGACTTGATTGCAGCTTTGTGCAGTGACCAAGCAAAATCTCAGTGATTAAATTACTTTCTACCACTTTTATGAATTTAGGTGTCGTTTGAAGGACAAATCTAGGTTTATTTTGAGTTCTTTGATTGAGATAAAGTTTCTCTCCAGTAACCTCTGTTTAAGCACATAATCAAATCTTTATCTTACTAAAGCAACTATTTTAGGAAGTGTTAACCTTTTGTTTTCATTGACACCTTTGAGAATCCTTTACTCTTCCCTCTGAGTCTGATCATCTAATCTCAAGGTTTCTAGACTTTTTGCTACCGGGACCTTAACTTTCAGACTGTAAAGGGTCGGTGGTCATAATGAATGCTACACTTTTATCATATTTTTCATTTTTACCTGCTGAACAACAAAGAGATGTGTCCATCTCTGCAGATCTAAAACGTAATAATGGTCACACATGTTTAGCCTGTTCCGAACAAAATAAGTCAAAGGATGAAAAAAGAGACACTACTTTTCTTCTGTTTTTCCTTATAAAACATTTCTTCAATTTAAAAATCAACCTAAGTTTTGTGTATTTACATTTAAGAAGTTGATCGGCATCAAATAAACCAACCGGGCCACACAGAACCTAATCCATTTCTCCTCTCCCTTCTCATTTAGACAATGATGAATAAGGTTCTGAGCAGTGGAGCTGCTGGCGGCTGTCTGAGGTCTTCCCACAGCACACAACACACAGAAGGATCTATGCATGAAGTATGGCTGCCCTCACATGTTGACGAGGCGTTTGCATGGCGTTCCAACTAGGAGCACTTGAGACTGTATTTCACTCTGATTCCAAGCAATCTTTTCTAACCAGTGTTTGTTCAAAAGTACAATGTTAAAGGTACAACTTCTTCTGGTAACCAAAGTTCATTTCAAGCGTGTGTAAATATTTCTTGCTCAATGCTTCCTCAGTTTAATTACATATGTATGTATTAGAGCTTTTTCACAGTCTGTTGGTTTTGATAAACTCTATGGTGGCATTTAATATTGGAGGGGCTTAAGATCTGACTCTCTCAGGTGCTCTCTTGCTGTGCCACACCCAACCATTACTTCATATTATAAAACCAGGTTAGCCTCAACATAAAGGACTACAACCTACTCAGAAACCAGTTATACCTCCCTTTCTTACAGGAATTTCTACCCCGTACCAAGTTAAATACAGTCTTACTTAATTTTCTGTATTATTTGATCCGTTTGAGTTAAATCCAAGCAAAGATTAGCCACTGAGGTACTGTAGCAGCACTGGCTTGTGACGTTTGTAGCTTAAATGACTGTCTTAAACATGTAACTTGTGGTATAGGTGATGCCAATAATTCATGTTTAATTATATATTGTAAATCTGTTTTTTTATTATTATTATTATTTAATAAAATTTTTAATAACCGGATTTTGTTTTCTTTACATTTCTTGCTTTGTTGGAAAGAATAAAAACAAAGTGGAAAGTTTGCAGTTTTCTGATGTTGGAACAGACGCTCTGGAATGAATGTGACCTACAAGCTCGAGTCTCTGCAACCTGCGGCTCCAGAGCTGCACGGGGCTCTTTGGACGCTCATAACGGGTTAAAAATGATATAAAGAACAAACCTTTGTCGTATAATAACAAATAAGTCCTTAAAGCTTTAGCGTTTTATCTTTTTGTAGGTTTTTTATTGGTTCTTTTGTTTGTTTTTTGTTTAAGAATATTTGAATTTGATTTTCAAAGCAGAATGACAATAAAAGAACCAGAAATATGTTTTTAGATCTATTTTCCTGGCCTTGGGAATGAATGCGAGGTAGTTTTTTGTTTTGTTTTTTTTTGGGGGGGCAGGTTTTTTTTTTTTTTTTTTTTTTTCTATATATATGCAATATAATTTCAGCTTTATCTTTATGAAACATTTCATGTTTTCCTTATTTTAAAAGCTCAAAATAAAAGAACTGCTTGTGGTTTGAATTTGCAATGCATTTCCTATGGAAGATGCTAAAATCAAGCAAAAAGAAAAGTTGTTTTATTTAAACTTAATGTAAATGTGGCTCTAAATGGCTTTTTACTTAGCCTGACTGAGGGTAAAATGTTGCTAGTGTAGTTTGGTCTTTAGAGCACATTGGACTTCCTACGACAAACCAAATAAGGCGCCTTTCAACTAGAAATACAGAGTCACAAGTTATTTAAACCCTTACAATTGTTGCAGCTAATTCCTCCCCAAAATATGTCTATTTGTGATAATACAGTTCAAATTATTTATTACTCTCCAGAGGTGCCATAATTAACTCAATCTGTTTTTCACCAAAAGTATTTGGGTTGGCTGTCAGAGCCTGTGAAGCGATAGCTCCCACTCCTGCTCGGAGCCCTAATTAATTTATCCCATGCTAGATAGACTTGTGTTTGTCTGATCTTGTTCATATGTTTGCTGTTCTCCTTGCATTATGCATGGATGATAGTTTGAGTTTTTTTGATTTGTATTTTGGTTGTCATGATGATTTTTCAAAAGATGGTTTGCTAGCATTGGCATGAATTGAGGGCAGCACGGATCTCGATTCAATGTTTATAGCAGTCTTTTCTGCTCTGCCAACGCATATATAATATTCCCAGAGGAAGACAAAAGGCCATTCATTAGTAGATGCATTTAAAAAATAAAATGATGCAGAATAAATGTCGAGTACAGGCCACTGCACAAGAGCAGTGGACCTACTGATACCTTAGCACATCTAGAGCCCACATGTACCACTGTTCCAGGTATCTAACTATATTCACGGGTGGTTGTCATTAACGTCTGCCCTGCTGTTTCCAGTTTCAGCTGATTTCCCAAAGGACGGTAAAAGAAAATGAGAAAAGATGTGCTGCAGGATCTTTGACAGCAGTAGTTCCTCCGACCTCAACAGAAAATAAAGCTCTTATAAAATCATTCCCCTTTTATGTATCACTAAACTAATTGCAATAATAGATGTTTCTGATGGATTTAATGGGATTTAATGATCAAGGGAAAATGGTCTGATCTCCAGTTGATTGACTGGTGCATCTCTACCCCAAAGTCAAATGGTTCACCTTGAAAAGTCAAAGTAACATCCGTTTAGTAGGTGGTAATGTTAGCTGACATGAAATCTTTATTTTACTTTTGTCTTTTTCCCCAAATCAGTGCATCTGGGAACCATTCTTCATTTCTTTCTTTTTTTTCCAGGTCTGCCATCTTGTTAGGATTTTTAAAAATGCTCCTCTGCTCACTCCCAGCTTTCAAATGTCATTTCAGTCTTCGGAGGAAAGACTCTTGTTCAGTATCAGGCTGACATGTTACACCAGGAGTCTTTTAATGAATTGCTGAAACCTTCCATGCCGTGATGTGTCTGCTGCTTTCGGATTTCTTTCTTGAACGAAAATTCAAGCTTTCAGTATGGTGTATTTATGATTAAAATTGTTTTGTCGCTTTGTTTATATATCTTTCCTCCGTATTTTCTTTTTTTCTTGTTCTTTTTTTATTGATCTTTTCTCTGACATGTGGGGTTGCTTCTTTTTCTTCAATAAAAAATAACTAAAGGGGTGTTCATTTGTGTGAGATGCAAATTTCAGCTTCCAAGATGAACAAGACTCAACCTTCTTGTTCAACCCAAACTGATTCCAAGCCCTTATGATGATTTGTAATCAGTTGCATGTATCTATAATAAATATTTGGATCAGTGGGCCAAACTAATCAAAATTGGCAGTTCATTGTCAGCTTGTTATTTTATTTAATTTTTTTCATAAGTATGGATTTCATAAACATTTCCCTCTGATTTATCTGATAAAATCAGAGGGAAATGAGGAAGATTTAATCCTTTTTTTCAAAGATATTTCTATCCCAGCATTAAAACACATAAAAAGCCCTATAGAAGATCTCTCTATGGAAGATCTCTCTATGCTCCATAGAGAAAAAAGAAAATGAATGTATTTCTTTTCTATATTTCACCTCTAACCATTCGACCCTATGTCTCTCAAGAAGTTCTTAAAAGAAGCTTCTGTAAAATAAATAAATAAAAAAAAGCCTTGTCCTCCAGTGGTGTCCCATGAAATGAGACGTTGCTGTGACAGACTAGATATGCTGGAAGCTTTTGAAGCCTGGTGTCCATAGAAACAATGACAGATATTCATCTTTTATTAGGAGCTTTGAAGGGAATTGTTTTAAAAGGCTTTGTGGCATAACATCCTTTATTCAAATATGCATTTTATTGTCTTTTATGAAAGTTAGTGTTAAATGTCACATTTTAAGAGCAAATAAAAAGTTGGTTTTCATTGTAAACGTCCTCCTAAGTTTTAACAATCATTTAGAAATGTTCAAAAAGCTGCAGCTGACTGTGCTCCAAGCGTGAATGGCTGTTTGTATAATTTTAATTTAAAAGAGGATTTTTTTTTTTTGTAACATGTTACTGAGATTATAGCATGTTTCGTTTTCTGCTTTCATGTCCTGTCATTACATTTCATCAATTTGATTTAGATGTGAACTTTGACTGGGTCATTTTAACAGATTAATATGCTCTGATCTAAACTCAGTCTAAAGTCTGTCCTGCATATTTTAGATCTCTCCTTAAATCAAATAGATTGGTCAATTTCCAGATTGCTGCAGAAGCTGAGGACACTGCGAGGAGGACCTTCAACCATTTGATTTAGATGCGTTAACGGAGCTGCAGCACTCAAATATGCAGGACTCTGGTTGTATGTTCAGCATGGTTGTCCTGGTGGAAGTTATTACAGCTTGATAGCCAAGATTAGGGGTTCATCAAGGATTACTCTTCAGTTAGCTCCATTCTGTCAACTCTGTCCAGGCACCATGTACTGGTTTGAATGGTGTGTTTATGTTGATACCTAGTGGGTTTTCCAACACGTGTCGAAAACCAAACCTCTATGATGCCGAGTCCTCTGCTATGTTTGTGGCAAAAATGGAAATGAGACCTCCTTTGATTAATTTCCTGTAAATAGGTTTTCAGACTAAGGTGTTTTGAAAAACCATCGATAATAGCTGTCCTGTATTTATATTCTCCCACCTAAGCAACCCTGCAGCTTCTCCAAAATCGCAGGGGACTCCTAAATATTTCTTTGCTTAAGAGTTTCATTGCCTGGTCTTTGAGTTTTGATACATTCAGATGATGGACTGACCAGGATGTATAATAATAGTTTGTTTATTATACATATCTTGTATAATAAACAACCTCATGATAATGAGATTCAGGGGCAGACCATTTCAAATGTTAGTTTCTCTTGCAGAAGGAGACTCTAAACCAGTTTGTTCCTGCACCTCCAACTTTAGCTTTAGTAAGCACATCAGCTAACCATCAAAATAAAACACTAGTGATGCTGTTTCTCAAATTCATGCATGTAGTAAAATGTGACATCAGTGTTGGCTGGGATATTAATCAGATCTTATCAGGTCATCAGTCTTAAAAGGATCAAACATCCAAACAAAAACCTCGTCTGCAGCAGAAACAAAGACACATTTCAGACTCACACAGACTCTGTGATGCTATCTGGCTGACAACTGGGATGTAATAAATGTAAATTTGTTTGGGATTTTCCTCAACCTTTTTGGTCCCAGCTTTGTCCTATATTACTGGAAAGAGCAAATCAGTCCACATGGAAAATCGAAGGTCACTATTTAAAATTCAGTTTTGGTTCTTAATCTAATTTGAAAGTAAAGAGCCTCAGGCTGCGTGAATAAGTCTGAAAGCCTTATCAAAGCCAGGATCTGGGGGATGTCATGATCCTGATGTAAGGATTGAGTAAAGCCAAAGACTTTGCTCTGCTTTAACTTGAGACGGAGCGAAAAAAATCAACTTGTGGATATCTGCACTTAGCTCCTAACAGGAAGGACTTTTTCCTAATAGGTTTTCAGTCGGCCGTTATGCCGTCTATCTTGAATATCTATGAAGCATGCAATAGGGTGCAATATTTTTTGCCATGATTTATTCTTCAGTGGAAATGAGGGCATTCGTCTTGTCAGGTTGCTCCCCCCCCCGTTCTCCTCTCTCCCCCCTTCATAAGTGGAAGCGCAGCTGTCACTTCCATCATCGGCAGCTCTGTGTGTGTGTGTTCATCCTGATCTTTTCTTCCCACCCTCAGGTGCAGTTATTATGAAGGATTACAGCCTTTCAGAATGAACAAATCATTCCTGTTGCCTAACTGAATAACATCAAAATAATGTCTGCCGGCCTTCTTTCTTATAAAGCATGTCTGAGGTGGTCAAGCCTTTACAGAAGGCCTGAAGCCTTTGTGTGAGACTAGAGGTGGAGGGGTGGAGCGCTGCCTCCTCACTGTTAGAAAATATGACCCGGGGGCTTCTGCCAGAACCCACCGGGACCACATGTGACAGAGGAGAGCCGCCCCCTGAATAAATCAGCCTCTTTATTGCTCCTCTCCTTCATCTCTCCCTGTTGCTCAATATGTGTTGTGTTCTGGACGGGATAAAAATAAATCACATGTTTACTGTCTGGCTCCGTCTCATTGGATCTTCCCTCTCTTTAATAGCAGCTTTTTTCGCTTCTGTTGTGAAGGTTACATGGATGTTAAACGTATTTTTCAAATTTATATTTTGTAATAAAAGCAGCCCACTTTAAAAAAAGCTATCTGTCTCTTCCTTATGGTCTTTGGTTTATTTTTATGTGAATCCAACACGAAATAATAACTTCTAGAAGTGATAATGGACTGTTTCTCAACAAGCAGCTCCACAAAAAGGTTAAAACTATTTGCTGAATAATGTGGAGAAGATAAAGAAATATTTGTCATCCTGCTGGGACTCTGACCAGCAGATGTTCTTATTCACATCTACTCTGTTATCTACTAACACTGCTACAAAAAACATTTCCTCCATCCTTTAATGGATATTTATCGTCATATTAAATAACAAAAGGGTGAACATAAAGAAAACTAAACCAATGTGAAAAAGTATTTGCTTCTGTTTTTGCTTTTCTTTTTCAAGGGCATAACAGATAAAAAAGGTTCTACCAGTAGATTGCAATAGTCTGAGGCTGCTTTGCTGCTGCAGGACCTCAAAGATTTGGGTAATTGATGGAGAACGCAAATAGGATGTCAAACTATTGTTGCTGACCCATTAAACTCAACTACACTAATAATTCAGCGCTAAAAACAAGCAACCCCCTCGCCCCAAAAATCAAAACACAATATAAATAGAAAGGTTTTGGAGCGGCCTAGTCAAAGTCTGGGATTATACAGTTTTGCCAAATGTACACAGTTCAGATGCTATGACCTTAAACTGTCATTTTCTGTAAAATTCCCTCAAAACTAAGCAACATTTACCACTAATGATTAAAAATAGCCAATAATTGCGGAGTGAATTAGTTTCTTTCTTTTACGAATAAAATCATACTTTGCCTTTATTTGTGGTTCTCTTTTTAATAAAACATTATTTAGATTATCTGAGGCATTTAAATAAAACAAAGGAAAGCAGAAATGGAAACAAATATATATTTGAAATAGCGATAGTATTAATACATGAGGCTGGACTCTTAAGTCCAATGATAGGAATCTACTGTCAAAATAAGACATGAATCGATGCATCAAATCCAGCAGTAAAAGAAAGATCTGCACCTCAGGTAGATTTAGATCAAATGTTAAAGGATCTGTACAAATGATTCACCAAAATCTGTTGGATTTCATTTTGGTGTCACAATCTACCAGAAACCACAAGTAGACAAAATTAAATATTTTGATGATACCTACATATTAGACCTGACTAGAAATTGACCAACATATAAACACAGAACAAACAAAAAAACAACTTTTGAGGAAGATGTAGCAAGAAACTTTATAATCACAGCAACCTTAACCTGATCCTTTGTAACAAGTGATGTATATATCAAAATACTTCTTAACAATGGAGTAAAAACATCTACACATAGATTGTGTTTTTGAACAAATCCACCTCTGAAAGACATTTCAAATGCTCCACAGACAAACACACGGCAGAATGAAAAGGTCATAAAGATGTTTTACTGCTAAGTTGACTTAACATATCGCTTATAATGTTGTTTGTGAAAAATAAAATAGAACATGGAATCGTGCTTTCATAAAATATCATCACATTTAAGGTCTTTTGAAGATGAGTGGAGACCATGAATATTGGTATAATTGTATGATTAATGACCAAAATGTAATTAAAAAAAAAGAAACTATGATATCGAAAACATAGGCAAAGCAGTATCAAAAATAAATGACTGCATCATCTCGTAAGATGTGAACTGATGTAAACATCTAGAGAAGTGAATGAAAGATGAAAAAGAAGAAATTTTCCATTGTGTCTGGAGGTGGACGTTGCTGTAGTTCACGCCCTTTTTTTTTACAACACTACATGCCTCCTTCACGTGCACCCCGGAAATTTTAATTATGCTTCAACAATTTTTCTCATACGTTTTTGTCGTTATTTCTAAATTATTATTATTTTCTTTATCTTTCTCTTAATTTTTAAGCATTTTTTGTTATATTTAGGATAATTCTGTAACACTAACTATGGTATAACAGTTTATTTTTGCAGAAGGAAATGTATTCGGTAAAAATAATAAAACATTTCCTGGTGCTGATGTATAGGTTTCATCTGCCAAAGAGTTTTTTTTTTTAAGTTTATGTATGTATTACATCCCGAAAAGCAGAATAATGATCAGGAATCAATAATGATCCCTAAACATAATGCCAGATAAATGTATTTTGATTGATTCTGACACAAATCCTGAAGCTTCTGAGTTGTTTTCATGTTGCAAAGGCTGAACTCATACATTTTTAGTGTGGCAAGGTGCACACTACAGAGGGCCTGGGCGGGATTTGATCCCAAGACTTCCGTGTGAAAGTCATATGCGTCAACCAGTCAGCCAAAGGGATATCCTGTTGGCCAAGTAGCCAAGGCGCATGATCAGTTGGAGGCATAGTGACAAGAACCCACACTGTCACATTAGATTATGCCAACCACTTCTAACCTCTACTCAATGGGATTTTACTTCTACTTTCTAACGCTGAGTGGAATAATTGTAATAACAGTGCTGTACTGTAGTGCACTGTATTTAATGAGCTCATGTCTGTCTCTCTGGTAATAATTTTCACCTACTGCGAAGAACTGAAGTGCTTTCATCTATATTCATATTGTTTTTTCCCCCTATTATTTAAGTTTTGAATCAAAACCTATGTTGGAATTTGTTTTCTGAAAAAAAAAAACCCAAAGTATCGTTGTCTTTACTCTTGGATCAATAAGCCTACAGCTCTGGCAGAAAACTGCTCTCACAATCCAAAAATCCTTTGCTTTTTAAGAATAGTCTACTTCATCTGAGGAAAAAGTTTCTGCTCAGATTTAATGCATTTGATACACACATCATTTCCTTTTTAAATCCTGATCAGGATTCTCTTTTAGTTTTTTCTGATACCAGAGAGTTAACTCTTAGAGCTAGCTCTTCAGAGATCAACGAACAAAGGTTTCACCCACTAGCAGAAGAGAGTTAAGTGCAAGAAGCAGGATGCAAGCAAGAGCAGCTTACTGTGCAAGACGCATATTTACCACAGTGGGTGTTTAGATGGGGAGCAGAGTGGGACATTCGCATAAGATGTGGAGTAAATTATCTTAATCTCAAATTTTAAATGAATGGTCTCAAGTGGCAGACTCAAAATCACTGATTCCCGAAGTTGGGGTCGACTTGTGACCCCATGGGGTCCCTGATCAGCCAGTATGGGGTCTCGAGGTCCACTACAGAAATTAAACTAAACAATAAACATTAATGTTGAAGTAATTAAATATATAAAAGCATGAGTAAACGGTGAAAAAATACCAACTGTTTGAGTTGTTGAGGCTGATTGTAATTTCTTACAGTCTGCTTTATTGATTTTGCCGAACATCTTGCAATATTTTAGGCCATGAGATTACTCCGGTACCAATTCGTGGTTTAGAAGCTGAAAAGTTTGGGAACCTCTGGTCTAGATAGTAGCTCTAATGTGGGTTCTTTTAGTTGTCTAATTTCCCAGGCGTCATTGAAGTTGTCATACTCCCTTCCTCCTCCCAATCCAGGAGCAGCAACACTCCAGCCCAGCAGCAGTAGAAGTACTAGCATGGCGCTCTGTGCGGCTGGAGTTCCCTTGTCTTCTCCGTGTTTCTCTCTTGCTAGGTTTTCCTTTCATATCTGACAGAGGTTTGTTTATTTCTTCTACCATAAGGCCTTTTGAATGAAAGCTTTGCCGGTAAGACGGCTGTGTTTGCCAGTGTAACACTCTCCGCTAAAGTGGGTAAAATATTCGGGGCTCGGCTGCTAACTTCACGTTAGCAAGAAGGCAGAAACTGGGAAAAACGGAGCGAACCGAGGAGGAGTCCAGTTCCACAAGAGGTGAGACGAATTTCAAGCGTTCCGATCTGTTTTCTGTAATTTTACATCCATCCTTTAACTTTTATAAACTATTATACCAAAATTCGACTTGTTAGAAAAACTCCTGGAAGTGTAAGTTATTTAAAACGAGGCAAATATTACCTTCATAACTTTTTAATCCTAACATCCCACTTTAATTTCCCCACTTGACTCTTATGTGTGCCAGAACTTGACAGTTTGAGCTCATAAGGTTGTAAAAACTAAAATTGTTGCGTAATATTGTTATTTCTCTCGATTATTCCATAAATATTTCTCTACCGGGCTGGGGAGGTTAATTATTCTTGCTGAAATGGTGTTTTTGTTGAAGACGCGGATTGTTTGTTCTCTCTGAAATCATTGACTAGAAGGAGTGTGTTGATTGCATGTTTGATGCTCTGATGTTTGTCCTCCTAACAGAGAAATCACAACATTTTACTCCTGTAATCCTATTTAAAATTTGCAATACTTTATCATTTCTAGAAGGCTTTGTATGAAATCTAGAAAATTCTGAGTCTGATCTTTGTTAGTTTGAGTGTTTTAAACGTATTTAAATTCAGAGAATCGTTTCTAGTTTTTATTGTGTCTCATTGCTTTAATATTTTGTTCATCTATCAGATTGCCTTTTTTATTCATGCATTCTTCTTTTCATCTGTCCCTCATTACATCCATTTCTCTATAAATCCATCAGTCTGACCTTATCTGTTCATCTTTACACTCTTCCTCTCTTCTTCTTTACATTCCTCTCATTTATTCATATTTGTTCACCCTTTTTAATTATAAACACTAAGAAATGCATAATGACAGAAGTACTGGACAGAGATGTATAAATTTGTGGTACTTGCACACAGACTGAAAAGTTTCCTTTTTTTTTTTGTTTTGTTTGTTTGTGCTTTACAATGTTCCACTTCTTAGCTGATGACACAACACGTGGCTCCAGCCATATGTCCTGTCTGCTATATAGATGCTATGACCTATTTCTTGCTACACAGTCGATTTAATTTGCATCCTTTTGACCTTTTCTTTCCACAGCTGATGCAAATGCCATGGCAATAGCCGAGGTATGGCAGTGACGTGAAAACCCCCCTGATCCGCTTCTGAACAAAGGCCTTATCAGCATTATGCTCTTCTGAAGTGGAGGCTCAACACATAGAGTATGGATGAGTCCATTTTGCTGGATTTGCTTGAGTGCCCCGTATGTCTGGAGCGCCTGGACGCCTCCGCCAAAGTCCTTCCCTGTCAGCACACTTTCTGCCGTCGATGTCTCCAGGGCATCTTGGGCTCGCGGGGCGAGCTGCGCTGCCCAGAGTGCCGGACGTTGGTGGAGTGCGCTGTGGACGAACTCCCCAGCAACATCCTCCTGGTGCGTCTTTTGGATGGCATCAAGCAGAGACCTCGAATGTCCGCTTCGGGCGGTGGCGTCTGCACAAACGGCACGTCCGGAGCCGTGGGCCGAGCACACGGAAGCGGGACCAGGGACCAGGTTACTCCAGGAGTGCAGCCCCAGCGCGCTCAGGCAAAGAGCACTGCTGTCCGAGTAAGTGCCCTGCCTTTCAGAGTTCCCCATTGTTGGAGCCAAATTGAGACAAAACAAGGAAAATCTGCATGGATTAACAGCAGCATGTTGAGTCTCTAATCTTTGGTCTGGATTATTGGTTATTACGGGGATCTTTAAGCCAGTCAGTTGATCAACAGCCCATCACCACCACAGGCGGAGATTTAGAGCAGTCAGTAGTTTAGCCGCACATAATTCCACTTACTGTGTCGACGGTACGCAGACTTTTAATGGATTCTGTGTCATTAGCTTCCTTTTATTTGCTGACAGTGTGAAGATTTATTCTACTTCATTCACTTTCAATCTGAGAATCATTTATAAAAAAATTAGGAAGAGGTTTTATCTGCAATATGAGACTTTATGAGAACATTTAGAGAAACTGGGTCATTGACTTGACCTGCTTTACCTTTCTAGACATTAGAGGTGTCCCGGTACAACTTTGTCATTTCTGATACGATACAGATATTAAACCGATAAGATATCAGCATTCATCATACGTATTTATATTTATTTTATAGTGCGGAATAATGGAAAAGGCTCGATCAAGTGATATTTCTCAAACAGAGAACAATACTTAACATCAGGTATGAGAACAACTAACCCATTTCTTATTCACCAAAGATTTACGTAAACTTTAAACGGTGGATAGAAGTTAAATGTTCTTATTAGCTTTGTAATATCAGAGGCAAGCCGATATATTCTGATATTCATTTTTTTGGTCGGTATTAGACTGATTTCCGATTATCAATAAAATAAATAAAATAAAACTAAAGGTACAAAGAGATTTGCTAAAGTCATTGGTTGATTTTTGTAGTGGTCACCTTTGACTATTTCTCTTATTAAATGAATAACTTTTAAAAGCCTACAAGTTGAATTAACAACATCCTGTGGTTTGAAAACTGAATAAGTGTGGATGAAATGTTTAAAATGAGTTCAGATGAAGCACAGAGATGTGAGAAGCTATGATTTTTATCCTACATTACTTATGTTCTGTTGAGGTCGAGAGAGAGCGAGACTTTCAGCAGGTAACAGGAAGGAGTAATTGAGAATAGCAAAGCTGTTGAGGTTTGAATTTTTGTTTGACTGTGGAAATATTTGCAACCCTTTGGAAATCTCAGCCCTGTGGTAGTCAAATAGCCGTTTGCTGTAATGCTACATGCACAAAACATGCTAATTGCTAATATCAGATGCTGAACAGGTTTATGGTAATCAAGTTTTAACCTGAAACTACCTCTGCTCCCATCTAATGGTTAGCAGCAGGTTAGAGTTTTCTATAAACAGGAAACTGAATAATTACGGTCCAAAAGTTGATAAATTGAAAGAAAACCTTGTTTTCTTCACCACGTAGATTTAAAATGAACTCGGAGGTCCTCTGCTTGGCCATGTTTCTTTCCTGGATGAAGCCACTGCAGGAGCTGCCATTATCATTTCCCTAGATGAAAATCACTTTAGCCAATCTGAATCATAAACTGAAATAAATTAATTTGAAAAGTTCTATTTTATCTCACTTGTCCAGACTGTTTTGTAGGAAAACATCATCTAACAAAAAGCCCTTCTTTTAAGATTCAAGCAAACTGTTATGGTTTAAGCACATAATTCTGACTCTTTGTCAAATAGTTAGAGAATTTGTGGGTGCAATTACTCCCAGTTCCCCCCCCCCCCCTAATATGTGCAGGTGAAATACCTGTGGGCGCCTCTTTGAGCTGGTCTGGTCTCTTCGAAGGGAGGATTGGGTAGATGAAAAGATGTTAAGGTCCTGTGCAGAATCACTGGAATGTCAGAGCGCTGATAATGTATCTGCCTAGCCATGCAGGTATGGAGATCAGAGAAGCTTCTGTAATTTGCTGCTGGGGCACCTGCCTCATTTGCCAAAGTATCACTTCAGAGGATTTGTTCTCTTTTCAAAGCTCTTTGTGCCTTTTAGACACCCCCCCATTAAAAAGAAGGCTGATTGTTGGAAATAAAGATGAAATTATATTTCACCTCTTGTAGTGCCTTGCTAATTTATAACCTCGTGAACTTTTTTAACATTTTGTGATGCTGCAACCAGAAACTTGACTTATTGTGGTATATTTTATCTGATAGACTAACCTAAACTAATGCACAATTGCTAGAAAATGGAACTGGTTTTGCAGTATTCCTTTAAAAGAAAACCTGAACATTTTAGGTGTTAGGACTCAGTAGAACCACCTTTAGCTGTAGCTCTTTTGTTGAACCTCCATGTTGGCTATGGACATAGATGAAGCTCAGCCAGATTTACTAAAGAGCATTTATCTGCAGTCATTTTTAACTATTTTAATAGTTTTTTCAGTTGGGTTTAGGTCTGGACTTTGACTAGGCCCTAGGTCTGCAGCCTTTATACTTTATGCTGCTTCTTCCCTGTACCTAATATTCTGGCCGACGTTGGGTGGGCAAGATTTGCTCAGTCTGTTGATCGTAGGGATATTTATGGGCCAAAATCATAAGATGCGTAGATGCTCATATTTCCAAACCCTCTCCAAGAGGAGCTGTTGTTTGTCTGCCATATTTTTCAGTTAAGAGTTTTTTTTACAAGTTTTCCTAGATACTCAGTGCAGAAAGTTAAGCTGCACGGATGTGGGTGCTAAAATAATTTGGTCTTGCAGATGCGTTGATTATAAATGTAAGCTTTAGTCGTAGGTTTTTCGTCCTGGATTTTTCGTGTATTTATCCTCAGCCATCTTTGGATCAGCTGTGAACAGCTTCCTTGTTCCTAATGAAGGAAAGGATTCCCACAGAATGATGCTGCCATTACCATGTTTCAACATGCAGACTAAACATTTAGGGCAGAGGTTCTCAAGCTCTGGTGCTTGAGAGTAGGGCTGCAATTAACGATTGATTTGCTAATTGATTAATCTGTTGATGATTTTGTTTCGGTTATTATTCTGATAGGAAAAGATTCCTTAAAGAAGATTTTTACAGAACTAAACCAGTTGAAGCTAAAACGTTTCCATTTGCAAAGTTCTGGATAGAGCATATTGACAGATGAAAAAGTATTTTTTTTTATCTTAAATGCAAAATATTTCTTTTTTTTTTTTTAAACAATTTCGATATAATTACTGCTGTCAGCTAAAGGCATGTTTTAAAGTCTCTATACTCCAGTTAGTAGGGATGCACCCATATCCAATATTGAATGTTACAGTTATGGGTGTTAACCAATATTTACTGATATCTTACATATTTTCTGACTCTTTGGACACCAAGAACGACTGTCCACAGGGCTGACATTGTTTCTCTGCTTCAGTTTGAACACTCACAACTCTGAGTTTCATCACAGTCACATGACCAAACAAATTCCACATCAGTCGCATCCCCTGAAACAAAAGCAGCAACTACATAAAAACTACTTTGTAATTTCCCAGTTTTACTTATCCAACTGATACTGTCTTGCCTAAAGATGAAGATTGGCAAATATATTGTGCGTCCGTAGATAAAAAAAACATTTAATGCCTGGGTTTTGTTTTAAAACCTAAATGTCAATTAACTTCTTACCTGTCAGGTGTGTTTCTTCCTCTTCCTGATCTTGTTTGCTCACTAATGTTCTCTGACTAACCTCTGAGACCTCCACACAACCACAACATTTACACTGGGGTTAAATGACACCTTTTATTTATTATTTAGGCTGCTTCTGAAGGCAGTTCTGTAATCTGCAGCATATTGGGAACTGAATATGAATGGATTGCAGTTTGCTGCTGTGATGTTATAAAAGCGAGAGGGTTCAGTAGAGACATTTCGAACAGAGTGGCTATTTGCCATTGTTTGCGCTGCTGTGGCTTTGATGGCGTCTCCTGATGTCTAAAGGCATCGTGTTGATGACAAAGAATCAAGAAAAGATGTGGCTTTGCAGGTGTGACACTTTGGGAGCATAAAAAATGGAGATCAAAGCTCTTATGGATCGTCCGGTCTGATCTCTGGCCAGAACTCCACAGGGATTGAATGCTTCATTGCTACCCGGTGACACCTTCAGTCCCATTTCTTTCTTGTTCATCATCTGTCCCTTTTGGGGTGTTGTAGGGGGAGGGGGGGGTCCTTTAAAGCGTGAGGCAGCCCCACTTGTACTGTTCCTCTGTTAAAGCAGGGCTCCACCTCCGATTCTTATGTGGTCAGATAATGGCTGGGAGGGCAGGACGGTGGAGACTGCCTGACAGATGCACAACAGGGTTTTGTTCTGGGTTCCCTCTGATCCTCCTGACTGGCCGACACGCTTTGACTGGTCCAGAGCGATTCTTGGTGCAGGGAAGAGTAATGGGGGGAGTTTTAAGTGAAAGCACCAGGACCAAAAGGGACAAATGTTCAGAGGGTACCCTCTCCCAGTCGTCTCTCTTCATCTCTAGGGCTGCAGCATGTGTTTGACACAGCACTGTGGTATTTCTTTCATGAGAGCAATCAAAAGGCCGGACTTTACTGTAGCTCAGCGGTTGTGTGTGACTCACCTCCAGCGGAGCTCCATTACAGGGATGTTTTGTTTTCCTGTGGCCCATGTTGACTCATAAAACACAGTATTTTGTTCACAAAGATTGGAAACAGATACTTAGTGGTGTTTCTTTGGAAGAGTGAGGGAGGCCTTTCGAGCTGTGGTGGAGTCAGGGGTCGAAGTTCACGAGTCATGGTGGACAGGGGTCACTGGCAGCTGGGGAAATAGGAAGGGAATTTGAGATCGGACTGGATGTCTTCAGTTTCATTGTAGTTCCCTGGAGAGTTAAACCCTTAGTCCTTCACTCAAAAATAGCATTTCTGTTTTGATTTCAAAAGTCTTAACAGGAAGTGTTAACACTAATTATGCTACCAGTTGGAGTTTAAGGTCCATATTCAGACCTGAAATCTAACAATGTGAAGATTAATTAGTTAATATTTCATGTCTGTCAGTTTTTGCTTAATTAATATGTTTTTTTTTTTTATTTTTTTAATCTTTTGTGGATATAATCAGCTTCATTTCTTTGTTATGCAGAGAAACCACATAGGGAAAGCAACTGCCAGGTTATTATTAGTTTAATAAATTATGGTGAGTGGTTTAACAAATTGTTATGGTTTTGGGGATCAAGGACAGTAAAAGTCCATCTATCTGGCTACTTATTGTGACCTTTTTTTAATTTGGGTAAGAATGGCAAAAAGTGTTTAAAGAAATCGCTACAGACCTCTTTGGCAATAGCTTGTTGGGTTATAACTATGTGTCAGTGTTTGCAGAGTCCAAGAAAACCCAATCGCTGCACGTGAGAACCAATTGGCAAATCAACTTTATCCAACAGTGGGAGAAAAAATGAACACCTGTCAGTTTTTGGCGGTTTTCGAACCCAGTTGGAGTCGGGTGCTTATCATAATGGGTTATTATCGTATTGTAATCTGATATTCCCACTGGATGGGAATTAAACCATTAGAGCCCAACAAATACGGCGTCCAAACATTGATTTGCACACATTGATGTTGAGATGAGAGCATTGTGTAGTTCTGTCTCCTTCACAGGTTTCAAAGCTTCTTTCTAACATGTTTCTCCTGAATATGCAAGGAAGTCCTGTTGTTTTGTTGGACATTACAGATGTTTTTTTGGCCCTCCGGTTATTTTGGATTAACTTCATAGCGTGTTCTGTCTGCATTTATTTCCTGAGAGAGAAAATAAAAGGTTTTCCGTGCCTCTCTGTGTAAAGTACTCACAATAAAATTCCTGTGCACTTCCTAAGTCTGAGGTCGATGAGTAATGTTCACTCTCTTTGATTACATCATATTGTTGTGGAAGTCTTAACTTCTGCCCAGTTTCCTGACCTCAGCCTGCATGACAGAACCCCATCATTACACCCTCACACTGCCCACATGCTGGCAAACATACTTTCTGCTTTTCCACTGGGACTGTTTTTAAGAGGGCTTCGTTCTGCCCGTTCCCACTCTATCTCAGTGCACTTTTCTCTCTGGCTTCCTCTCTACTTCCCACAGAGGTTTACGAAGCATAAATGGCCTTTTGGACAGGGATTACAGAGATATTGCAGTGCTCTTCTGTGAGCCGCAAGGCATCTGCTAATATATACATTTTTAATGGTGTGATAACATAAAGAAAAGGTAACAAAGCTTTGATTTTAGATAGAAAAAATCAGATGCTTCTAGTTGGAAGGAATTTCTATATGCCTCACGCAGCCAGAGGCATCTCTGAGCAGCTATATCAAATGACAATATTAAGCTATTAAAAATAGTTAAAATAAAAAATAAAAAAAAACATTTTACAACCCTAAGAATATCCGACAAAAACTGCATTTTTCCCCTCTAAATTTCTGCTATCCTCCTGCTCTCCCTGCAATCTGAACCCAGGCTGGAGCCTGTTAGGGATCAGAATTAGAGTACATTAGACAGAGACGGCTCTGCTCCCTGCTCCCATCTTTCTCCCAACTTCTCATTTAGATGAAACAAAACATTAGCTGTTTAGTAAAGTGACATGTGCATTTCCAGCTCTGGTTACATTTTTTGTTTTCAGATTTTTATTTAAGACACCAGGGTGATTGTTAAGGTGCTTGGATCCTTCCAAGTTTTAAATGAGAACTAAGGCTTGCCCACATAATCATATCAGATAATGGAGAATAAGACATTGTTAATTCAACATAAGGAGTCTTACAATAATTGGTTGTCCACCTTTTGTGCTGATTTCTGGTGAGGGAGAAGAGTAAAGCAGTGACTGGATTAGTCTCCTTCATAGAACCCGTTACTCTCGTGGTCAGAACAATGAGCTAGTCCAGAACAGCTCTTTAAAGACCCATGAAGAAGAAGTAAAGCACAGCTTTAGGACAGCTCACATGGCAAGATAATCGGGCCGATTTCTGCCCCGCTCTTTTCCCTACCGCAAGGCCCTGATTATCAGGGAGATAATCCTGCTGTGTGTGATGTGTTAAGAGTGATCAGGTCAGCTCAGAAGAATGTCAGGACAGCTCAGGACCGTAAACGTAAATCAGGAAAATCCAACATGTTGGATTGTCTGGACCTAATATCTTGTCATGCGTGGCATCCCGGGTCAGGCGGGTTCAAATCAGATGCTGGAGTTTGAGCATCTAAACTTTTGCAGTTCAATGCCAGAAGACGGTCACTTCGAGCCATGATCCATAGCTGTCAGTAAATGACCATGAAAAATGATCAGTTTTACATATAAAGGGAGTTATAGCAATCTTTGGTTTACACGAAGAGCCAGGAGAATGTACATTTTCATGTACAAAGAGAGGTGTGATCAGTCCATTATAATATTTTCTTAATTATGGTGACACAGTTTTATTATTGATACCTTAATTAACCTTCTATGTCAAAACTTTTTTTTTTTTTCCATTTTATATTCTGGTACTTTCAGCTTTTACCACTTAAAAAGCACTTTGTGTTGACTTTCAGCTGTGATAAACGGCAGCAGGAAATCCCTGAATGATTGGTTGGCTTGAGGGAGCCATAACTGGGGATTCAAAGTGCTAGCGCTCGCCTGTATGTGGGGGTCTGCAGTTCAGTACAACCGAAATATAATATCGAAAGATAGGGTTGTAATTCTGATGAAATGACTCCACAGATTATGTTTTTGGGTGTATTTTCTCCCTTAAAAACATCTTAAAACCACTTTTTTTCTCACTCATTACAGCAGATAAAGCAAGGTTTTGTGAGTTTTGATTGATCTGCACCAATAGTAGATCTTAGATCTTAGTAGCTCCATAATAGCTCTAAAAAAATGCTTAATTTCTGCATTAGATTTCTCAGATTCAAGCAAAATTGAATAAATAACAAAACATAAAAGAAACAAAATGAAGCTCAAGCTCCCTGCAGTTTGCCACTTTTCTTTTGAATAGGTAAGTTTAATGCTAAGTTGTTAGCATTAACATTAGTGGACCAGGTAACCAGCTGAGAGCAGGCGACCTAGGTGCACCACTTATTGACCTTTAGAAGTTAAACCTGCTTCTATTACATTTAAACTGTAGAATCAATCCCATTAAATGCTAAGCTTTTTCTAAATAGTTTCAACTTTTTGCTGTTTGATTTAATCTTTTGTGCTGAGGAAAAAGTAGTCGGAATGCTGAAATTTGGGGAAAATAGCCAAATTTAAAAAGAAAATAATAATTCAAAACCTTCATAGTGTGCAGTATTGGAAATCATAAGTTTATATGCTTCAAAATTCATTTAGCTTCGTAAAATGACTGTTATGCATCAAGATTCAGTGTTATTAATTTTTTAATTTTTCCTTATTTGTATATAAGTTTTTTTTGGACTCCCTTGTGCTTCCTGGATGGATGGATACTGAATTGATAATAAAATGTAAAATCCTAGAACTTTTGAAAAAAAGTTATTGGGTTTCCCCAACAACTTCTTTGTTCTTCAAGTCTGAGCTATGATCATGAGCTCTCAGAAAGCAGCTAGAGGCTGATTTTATTTTATTAGTCACCAAACCTCATAGTCTTTATTTATTTATTATTTTGCTGTCCAGGTTTCCTGTTGACTGAGCCGTGTCATGTACCGGGAGTAAAGACAGGATCCCTTTCTGTCGTCTCGCCGCTGTCATGGGAAAACAGAGCAGCATCATAACAATCAAAGCTCGTACGTGCGTCACCATGTGGGCACGTCCTGGAACAGATACAGTGAACAGGAACAGGGGTTTATATCTTATATCCTTGGAGATAACACTTCATTCATGTACAGTATATGTGTACCAAATCTCCAAGGAGAAGTTCAGAAAAGCGGGTGGTGATTAATGGGCCATCATAGTCCTCTCTTTGTTGGGTTTCACTGCTCCTCTTATGATGGTTCTGCTTCTGTCTTTGTCTTTTCAGGCTCTTAAGATTTTCCAGGCCAGACACACGGAGGAAGAGACTTTTGTTCTGCATCTTATTTTCCCAGGCGGAGGGGATGTTTTGTGTTAGTGTCTTGGAGGAATGCTGTGAACAGTTGCAGGTCACTGTTTCTTTTCCAAACAACAGGCTTGTCTGGTCTCGTCCTGCCCGCCAGCTAACACTCACCTTCCCCTTTTGCAGACACTGGGTGTGTACGGTCTTAGAAGTTTAATCCACTCTTCTGACCACAGGTTAGGTCTTTGATTTTGGTTTGCTAAATAAATGAGTAAGGATCCTGTTAGTTATGTTTATAGTAAACTAAGCTGTGATGTTCTTCTGCACCTGGAAGCCTCTGGGCTGACTTGGCTGCTGCATTTGTTTCCAGTTTCAAAGTCCTGCTGTATAAAGCGTTGGCCACCTGGCTCTCTCTTTATGGGAAGCCTGTGTAAATGGTGATTAAACTTGTGAGCAAAGATAAGTTAATTTGAGTTGCTTATTTTTTGAGTGTTTTTAGCACTACTCTCTAGGTGGTCCTCAAACCAAATGCCGCATTTGTTAACAGCCCCCACCCCCGCTGGCTTTGTCCATTCATGTCACATCTCTCAGCATGGAGCTTTGAAAGAAACATCCACCACCTTCTTATCCACGGTGCTATCACACCTGTGCGGGCTGATAAAGCCGTCCTTTGGAGCCTGTGTTTGTGTGGTCTACTGTTTTTTTTTTTTATTTGTTGGGTGTTTACTTGGCTCTTTCCCAGAATGTGTTTTAAGGTTTGCCCCTCACATTATTTCCCAGGTAACTTTTACACCACTCTGGACTTTAATGAGTGGTTTGACCTCTCACCCCTGGCTGCGATTGGTTCTCCTCAACAGGTCATCCATGGACCGTTTGACCGCTGGCATCTTAAGTGATCATTTCTCATCCCTAAGGCATAATCATGCTTTGCTATGGGTTTCATTTTCAGTTGTTTGACCTCTGACCCTGAGGCTGTTACTGCCTGTGATGCATCTTTTCCCCTCCGTTTCACCTTGATGTTTGATTCTAACCTTCACTTCAGAGATGGGGAATTGATTAATGTTTTTCAGAAGTTGTCTTATAGGCAGTTGCTGCTGATGGGGGAACCATTCAGAGTTGTTTTGCTGGGATTGGGAAAATCCTCAATCTTCTTAAACAACGACAACCCTATCTTTTGTTAATCTGGGTACACTTATGTTTTGGGAGACAAGTTCTATTGAATAGCATCAGAATAAGCTGCAATGACCTCAAGTTGGTCATATAACAATGATAACTAATCAGTTCAAAAAAAGTCAGAAGACTGAGTTCCTCTTACGTGTTTATTTGAATTTCAAACAACTTGCAGATTGAAACTAATGTTTGAGTCAAAACTTTTAAAAATATTAATTCACTTTGAACATATTTTAACCCAGCAAGTTTTTAAGTATCATTTTTACCTTACAAAAGCCATATGTAAGGTTTCGGCAAATAATCTTCTTTTTGACACAGCACTTTTTGTATTCTTTTATTTGGGAAGTGGGCATGTTATTTTGTGAAATACACCTTATGTTTATCGTAACATCAAGGTGCTTCCATTTGCTTGCCAGTCTAACCGAGAACCAAGTGTTGAGTGATTCTATACAAAACACAGACATAGATTTGGTTCATACCAAATATATTTGCTACAGTGGAACTAAGGATCTGCTCAGTGCAAATGTCTTTGGTGATTAACTACAGCAGCTGGGCAGGCTCAGGCGCTCTTCTATCTCTGGGCAGCTTTAATTGTCAGTTTCAGTTTGGCTCCATCATAATCTGTGTTTTTATTAACCACGTTGGCTTCTAATAGCTTTAATTTCCTCCTAATAAAATCTATATTTCAGGTTACCAGAAACCTTGGATCTCCTTCTTACTTTTGGGTCTTTGCTTGCTGACAACCAGTAATTAATAATTAATGGGAAAAAGAGCAGCATGTGTAATTTTTTTCAGTACACTCACATCCTGGCTAAAGGTTTACTTGTACACCAGTATCCCGTGCTAACCTTTTGCAGCCCATCCAGCTTTAGGCCACTTGGTTTCCCACATATTTCCACACCTTTTTCTCTCTGACCTTTACTTAAGGAGTGAGATGTTTGTTTAAATGACTCAGACTGACTTTATGTCATGAAAGCCCATGAAACTGCTAGCACCAAAGAAAACAAACAAGGGTTGAGTTGCATCATTTTAAGACAACATCTTGGTTTCTGTCAGACTTTCAGGCTACATATCTCTGCTTTATGTTATAGAATGTCATCATTCATGTTGATCATGTTATTTTCTTTTTCAAATATTTTGATAACGTTAGACATTTTCCCTATTTTCTTTCTTTCCCATATTCTTGTTTTGGATTTTCTTTGTCTCCATTACCTTTGGTAATCCCAGAGCCACTGGATCACAACAGCATAAATTGAAAATGTAGGCTTTTATTGCAGCTTATTTCTTTCAGAAAATCTGTTTTAATCCTCTAGGCTCCATATGTCCAGGTCTGAATTATGTTTGGATTGTGCAGGTGAAAAGTCTGAGTTGACAATTGAAAGGGAGAGGCAGATTTTTTTTTCTTTTTTACATTAAAGCACCATCTGGACAAGGACAATAAATTAGTATAATTTTTCTATGCAGCCTAAGCAAAGATACCCGGGTCAGAATTTTGCGGCTGATATATGTTTTTTTTTTGTTTTTTGTTTTTTTTTAAGCTGTGACCTGATTTCTCTTTAAGAAATACAGCAAAACATCTGGTCTAAATTAACCATGTATTTGGAGAAGTGGTGTCTTCACATCACCAGTAAAAAGCTATTGTTATAAAATCAGATTTTACATTTTTTGACAGACAAAAATATAATGGCATTGATGTTTTATACTGTTTTTGGCATCTTTAACCAGAATTAGGCTGGCTAGCTTTATATGAAAACATTCTGTCTGTATATCCTTGCTGTGGCTGTAAATTCTTACCTCAATTTTGGAATTTCTAACATTTACAAATCTAGATCTCTTGTTTGGTAGATGAAGACTTAAAGGTCTAGGAAAGATGACACAACCACTTTGCTGTACTCAGTTTATCCTTCCTGGTATTTGCTGATAATCTTGCTCTCTTTGGCAGATCAAATGGACCACAGGCATGTCATAAAATCAGCCCCAGCCATTGTTTTGGTGCATCTGTACAAGGATGTACCTATGTAAAATTTGCCAGACTACATTTTCTATAAACAGAGTAAAATATCTCACAAAGCTGCAGCTTTGGTGCAGTTTTCAACTCAATTTAATATGTTATTTCAGCCCTAAAGCTAAGTGACGAGAACCAGGCCTTTGCAAGCTCACATAAGTCACTCAGGTCTTATAGCAGCAAAAAGGGTTCAGTTCCTTTCACCATTTTTCTCTTTCTGAACCAAACAGTTACCCAGAGGAAGTTAATTTGTCTCTGCAGAAAATGAGAACGGACTGAGTGCTTCTTTACATGACGCCTCACGTCTTCAGTCTACAGTAGAGAAAACTCGCAGTTATGTGTTAAAACTGCACCAAGTCAAGAGTGAAACGGACAAACAGTTTCTTGAGGGAGTGGAAAAAAAGAAATCCTTCCACTTGAGTCTGAGAAAAGATGCAGTGTTTGTCTCTTGGATCTCTGCCAGGACTTGGTCAACTTCCCTGCCCTTATTTGTTTACTTTAGAAGTGTCTTAAACCAGCAAATGTTCGGCTGATAATCTGCTTGCAGGAAACACAGTTAATAAAAATTTTCTTACAAGCTAAATGTCCACTTCATCAGTTTTTCCCTTCGTTTGTAGCGTGTGTAAATCGGTGTCAGCCAAGCGGAGCAGGTGGCTCAGGCTGAATGACTGAGAGGGACAAAAGCCTACAGACACTGCAAGCTTTCACAAGCACAGTGGAGAGTAATGTGAGGAAATGCTTAGTATTCAGCTCATATTGACTAGTATTCAATACACAGATACTGTGACATTTGTGAACTAATCCCTCCGTAGCTTGGATACAAGTTTGGTTCCTACGTGAGACTCCTTTCACAGAGCTAATCCTGTTATTAGGTTTACTTAGAAGATGTTACTGATTGAATCATTTCATATAATATGGAAATTATCTTTATCTGGGTGTGTTATTGGTTCATTGTTAAAGGCATATAATGTATCTTTTGTTATAAATAATTTCTATTTACATTTAGTTTACTCATTCAAACATCAACTAAAATGATTTAAATTAAATAGTTTTGGCAGGATGCAATTTTAAATTGAAGTCAATTTCCACTGTATCTACTCTACATTTTATGTAAAAAGTAGATTTATTAAAATCAGAAGGACGCCCATGAACGCCACTCTGTCTCCATCAGTCATTAAATATTCCCTAGACGAACTTAATTAGGATTTTCATCATATTTGGAAACAAAAAGAACATGATGACAGTTTTGGCACAGTGCTCAGTCTTTTACATCTTCTAAATGCAAATAACACAATTAGTGTGGTTAGCATTAGTAACAACAGTATATTCCCTGTAATTATCAAACCCTTTGTGTGATTTTTAAGATTGCCAACATTTCTTTATCCAGAGTGAGTCACTCCAAGCTGAATTAGGCCCTGTGCTCACAAAAACAACCCATTTATCAAAATCCGACTTAACTTTAACTTTATTGGCCAATTTTGTTTGCACAAAAAGGGATTTTGACTTTTGTTTTTTTTATTGCTCACATCATAGTCAAAAGTATAAACGGCTGAATGTGTAAGGAACACTTAAATGGATAACAGGACGAAATAAAATGATGATAAAAGCAGTATGCACAAGTGTGGGTGCAACCTATTGGAATATTTTTCATCTAAATAAAAGGGGAGAGACAGTTTATAACGCTATAAAATGCCTTGATTGTTTTAGCAGTGTCCCACTACTCCAGCTGTGTGTTTAGCAAACAGACTGGGGAAGCAAACTCTCTGTGCTGGTTTGTTTCTTACCTGAAGGTAAAAGTCTAAACAACTCATGACCAGGATGTGTGGCGTCAGCAGAGATGTTAGCTGATCTTTTTCTGCCCCCTAGAACTGTTTAGATCATCAATGGAGTCCTGATGATCCTTTCTACAGACCCAATTGTTCTTTGTGGTTTGGACTTGTCCTGTTTTGTAGATGAGCCAAACCACATAGATGGATGTGCATAAAATAGACTGAAGGAAAACAGGATAAGTTTTCTCTCTCTGTTCTGTTTCACTTCTTTATGACAAAACCTACTAGTAGTAGAAGGTATTAAAAACGGTGTAATTTCCCTGCCATGCCTCTAGTTGGTGGTATACTCTCTGACATTCAGAAACATTTTTAACCACTGCATGAACTACTAAAGATAGAAGGGACTTGAATATCTTTAGAGACTCGGATGACGTTCAGCTATGAAGCCGCCAGCGTGGTCTTTTTAAGCTGCTCAGCAGTTGATATGGGGGGGACCCATCAACAATGGGTCCTGTTTTCAAGTCGTACCAACTCAGTGTACGCTAACAGTAAAAAAAGGGATGAACCTTTCAGTTTTTGCAGGACCTTAGGTCCTTGCAAAGGTCAAGTTTGCTTTGGCGTTGCGACGCTGCTGCTCAGAAACCCGCAGTTGTGTATGTGCTGCTTTATCATATCATTAAGGAACAACTTCCACACTGAAGAGTGTTGTCAGCCCAACCTGGTTATACTTAGATATGTTGGCTTCACTCATCAAAGAAAAAATACATTTTTTGTTTCATTTTTAGATCAGAGTCAGTCAAGCATCAACTCATTCAGTGCCGTTCTCTGATCCCTCTGCCCTCTCTGTTTTTTTTTCCTGTCTTTTTGCCTTTACCAAATTAGTCAGGGTTTCTTACCGATTGTGTGTTGCTCTCTGCAGTTTGAAAGGTTCAGAAACTCGAGCCCGATCTCCTCTCTGCCTCATGTTCTTTTCTTAGTCTTTGATCTTAAACTGTTTCTCTGCTCATGTCTTTCTGGCTTTCTGTGTTTTGCCTCCTCACACGCTCTGTCTGCTCTGAAATGTGAGCGGGGTTCCTGTGAGAGAAACTGGTGAGCCCAGTGTATGAACTGGCACCGAGTTAAAGGATTCTGTTCTTTTAGATTTCAAGGCAGAGTGGGTGATTTCAAGGCCACCCAGAACCAGCTTTTTACCCCTCATAGGAAGGCCAACCAGGTACAGAAAGCAGGCCCTTAAACAGAAGGTTACACCAAAAAAAAAAAGAAGTGCCAGTTCACGTGTAAGTTGTTTTTGTCTTAATTGCATTTTCACAGTAGAACCCACGCTCACTAGAGCTCCATGAAAACCACATGCGTGACACCTCCACACACGGTCTCATAAATCCTCTCCCCTTCCTCTTAAAATGCTTTTCCTCTCACAGATTCTTCTGTAGCTAACAAAGTGCCGTAAAACTGATCGTATGTCCATGTGTTGAATGTTTTCTTAAAACCTCACCACCATCAGCTCATGTAGCTCCTGTTTTTTTCACTCCTCTGTCGGGACCTCCTATTATTGTCCAAGCATCCAGATTTACATGCTCCCCCAGGGGACAGCTGAGGAGTCGAGAACTGGCAGTAAACAGCAGATTGCTGGGGTCATAGAGTGGGTGCTCTGAAGATGTTTTATAGCTCGCATTTAGAGGAGTAGCAGCATCCCCCCGCCCCACCCCGCTCCGAGTAAATAAGTATCAGACTACTTGACAGATGCACTTGCTGATAAAGCGACATGGAAGAACATGAGAGATTCCAAGAGTTTTGAAAACTTCCTGTTCCTTCTCACATGCGATCCAAGCCTCCATCTGGCATCCAGACCGCTCTGAGTGTTTTCATGCCTGTCGACTAATGTGTGGGACCTCATTTGGTATGTAGAGAGGAGAAACAAACAAGCATCTCCAGTTTTTGTCACACAGTAAAGCTTTAGTTGCATGTTTTATTACTGCCTCGATGTTTTACAAAATCTAAATAAAGTCGGTAAACATTCCCACAACATTTTGACACCCTATCACTTGAATTAAGGGAGTTTTCCCACTTTTGTTTTGTTTTTGTTTTTTTCTCAAACTTCTAAACATTTTTGTTGTTGCTGATCCAGGAATCTGATGAGCAGCTTCCATCCAAGTGCTGTCTTCTCACTCGGCTCTGTTTTTCTGCCTCCTTAATCACTCTTCTCTGCTTCTCTCCTCCCGTCAAAAGCTAAATGAGGCAATCATTCAAAAAAAAGCTTAATTTTTACTTCTTTATTTTTGACCGTTGGATTTCATGTTCTGTTTGACATGAAGCTATTTTTCAATCTCATGTTTTCTCCTTGCAAAGACACAACAGAGACCATTAGTTGATCTAAATATTTGCGTTAGGTCGACGGCACGATTCCATACTTAGACTGCCGCACAATTTGAAGAGTCTTCCTTTGTGAGATTCACTTCACTATCAAGAGACTCAAAAATAGGGGAAAGAAGCTCATGTGTGGAGTTGCCATAGAAACCTGAGGGTGGAGGTTTTTCTTTTGTCTCATACTGAGGAGCAGACAGCAGCTCTAGATGATGAAGCGGTGTCATTACGATCTACCATGTCGAGGACTCCTCCAAAGCTTTACTTTGTTAGTTTGGAAAAGTTCCACGCGCCCTACTTTTTCCATTTTATTTTTGTTCTAAGATATCTTTTTTTTCTAAATCTTGCGCTATTTTTAGGTGAACTATATAACACCGTCCCGGTTGAGATTTGACTATAGTTAAAGGGATTTCATGTTGGGAAGCGGAACAATACTACAGGGAGAACGATAAGAAAATCTTCATACTCCTTGAATATTTTCCGATTATGTCCCATCCAAACCACAAACAAGCCTCCTGGTTAATGGGTTTTTACATGATAGATTTCTGTGCTGGATTTTATTTTTAGACTTTGACTAGGCCAATTCTAACTCGAAGGCTTTAACTAAAGTCATTTAATTTAAACCCTCTCTGTATTACTGGGGTTGTTTTTTATATTACTGGGGGTAGGCAATGCCTACAGTGGGGGGGTGGGGGGGGTCTTCCTCACACAATATTTCATTTTTAGTATTTTGACTTGCAGCAGGCTGTAAACAGGACTTTTAGTTTTCTTCTAATAATGACTTTTTCCTTTCGTTCTTTAAAAGAGGCTATAAATGCATCTTTAACTTGGTTTGTAGACTACTAACTTAATGGGGATATAGTTGCCCCACAACTTTAGGACAATTTGCCCCCCAAAAAAGGTGAACGTCAAGACAATATCGCAAAGTTTTGAAGACGGTTCTCCCCCTCCAGTCAGAAACTTGGATCCCATCTCGCCTTTACTCCTTCTCTGACCCACACAAGATTACATCCACACTGCTGAATCAATTGGTGTTGTTAAAAGCTTTGGATATTGTTCCTTAACCCTAATATTACTTTAAACATCTCCATCCCTTTTATTACCGACTGGTTTTAACTGATCCTAGTGTTCCTCATTTGTTCTCTACTAAATATCTGAGGCCTTAACAGAACAGCTGGGTTTATACTGGGATTAAATAACACAGCTGTAGTCTATTTACTAATTAGGTTACTTCTTAAGGCAGCCGGTTGGAGTGGATTTTATTTAGGGATGCCAATAGAAAAGCTCCTGAAGGTAATTAAAGTCAAACGTATCGGATTTTGACACATTGGGAAAGTTTTTAAAGTGTATTTATTCTTTTGCCAGGGGTTGCAAATATGTTTATGTCGAAATGTTCTGATTTCATCTAAAGTTGCAGCTGTGAGTCATTGCTCTCTGAGGGTGGTAAGCAGCGCTTTTAATCGCCTCACCTCATCTGTTCTTGTACTATAAACTAGCAGTCAAAGTGCAATGCACTAGTGGAAAAAAGCCGGCCCTGCAGTGGTCAATAAAAATGCCATTAGAAATCAATTAAACTAATACATCTGTAATGGAATCAAGCTGGACTGAGTTGTGAGAGTCCTCCCCCCTCATGATGTGTCAGTTTTTGCACTCAGTAAAGCACTGGAGCCAGCATGGACAGCAGTCTGCTGCCTGGTTGTAAAAATGCATCTCTCCCTCTCCCGCTCTCTCTCTCTCTAACCAGCCTTAATTTGCTTGTAGGACGCAGCAGCCAGACTACTACATGCATCATTTAGGCACTAGTGCCCCCAGCTCATTCTCCATCCCCTGCTGAGATTCTGGATGTGCCCATATGGGATGGTATTCATGTCTTGCACTTGTTTGTAGGGGGTAAAGGTTCCAGTCTGCTGTGGTTACACATAGCTCATGAACTGCTGATGGTGCACAAGTTACCTCCACCCGCACCCTAGCTGTAATCATGGCTGCAGTTCAAGTTGATTCGTATTGCTTACTTTGCATGCATGGCATAGCTTTCTGACTTTTGTTAAGTACTAATGTGTATATTTCATCAATATGTCCGTGTTAAACATCAGGTATGAAAAGTCTGTTAGTTCTGCATCCGTACGTTTTTCTTCCTGTTTACTTACTGCCTGCACTGTAGAGCAACACACATGGTTAATTCACTTAGAGACCAGTACAGTGGAAGGGAACATTAAAACAGGAAAATCCCTTTAGCACACAGGTCTAACTGCATTATCTGCAAAACACCAGCTGATGTCCACACGCTGAGCTCGCTCATTTTTTTTTTCTTCTTCTTAATGCTTCACTGTTTTTCTGACTCACTCTCACGCAAATAAAAGAACAGTTAGTCTCAAGGCAAGGGAGTATTGTTTTGAACAGGAATTCCCTTAGCTGGTAAATTTTAATAGTCTTGTTTGAGTGGATGTTCCTATGACACTTGTTTATCTTCCTTGGGTTCTGTTTTATGTCTCACAACTAAGAGTTGGATTTTTGGCATAAAATAAAAGTAGTGATTTTTACCAAAATTGTCTTTTTTTTCCTGTTACTTTATTGTTTTTTTAATATATACACAATCCAAGCAGTTTGTATGGCTCTTGTCGGGTATCGGCCTTGTTAAAGCTCCCGTACTGGACAACGAGCAGAGAAGCATCAGAGAGGCAGAAAAAGCTCTGGCCTGCTATAAATAATTTATTTTGTCATGGAGCAGGTCAGACATAAACACTAGTGGGCAAAAGTCAAAAACGCTACCCTAGCCTTTGCAGTAAACCTAGCTTGAAATACTTATTGAATTCCTTGTAGTAGATGTTTTTCGTTATTATTAAATTTCCACTTCATTTTTACACTATTATTATTATCAAACTCGTTTTAGTATTTCAGACACTGTACTGCTTCTCTAGGCATTCCTGGGAGCTTCCCTTTTTTTTCTAATTTTTTTAATAAATTCCATTCCATGTCAAGATTTTAATTGGGTTGAAGGAAAACTGTCAAACCAACAATCAGTCCACTTATAAAAGCTTAATGGGCTTTAAAAAGCACCAGTTTTGTATAAATCTGATGCTGCTTCTGCATCAGGCCTGACTTGACGCATAGAAATCGCTCCAGTGTGTCCTGCCATAATCATGTGATGTCCTGTCCATTAATGAGGTTTACCATTCTGAAACAAACGGAACATGATGTAGAGCTGATGTTTTAGTCTACGTAGGTTTACTGTTTTTTTAATGTCAGCTAGCACAGCTAGCATAACTAAAAAGCCCTTTGTGTTTATAAAATGCTATTGATATTCTCAAATCCAACATTTTCCATGACTGATAGGCTATCATTTCAGCAGTTTTTTGTTTTTTAATAATGGCTTCCACAGCTTCTACTAGGACCTGGTATCTCTGTTATGTTGTTGTCACTATTAAGAAATAAAAAAGCGAGTCTTAAATTTCCAACCAGCTGGTCTTCGCCCCTCTAGTATAGCCATTTTTAAAAGCACTGATTTACGATCTTGTGAGATGATAGCAATGTTGGTTTTAAGGTAAATTGATGTAGCGGCCCGTGGATTGGTTTTATGTATTAGTTTTAAAGAAACATAAGCCTCTTGTGGCCTGTAGATTGCCTTTTTGTTTTCTTAGGCCAACGTGGGTTGTTGCTGCTGTGGGTTATCGTGTATTATAAATCTTTTAAGAGGTTATAAGTCACTTGTAGTTGCCTGCGTCCACTGGTGAAGTAAAGGCAATCTTATTTGGAGACCTTTATTATATTTTTAATCCTTTAATCCTTTTTTAACCATAGGTGAAGATGATGATGATCTCGGAGACTAAATTCTTCTCTATTTTCACTGTTTTAGTAGAGCATAAAATCAGGAGTGATTCACAACAAGATGTGCACCATTCGAGTCTCGTCCTGTCTCTGGAGAGGGTCTAAAAGCTGTCTGCGTGCATTTGTGTGTTTTTGTAATGTTTGTTTGGGATGTTTTTAGGGCATTCTTGTGATAGTATCTCAGTTTATGTGCACATTATCCTCTGTTCTGCATCTAAACACCTCTTTATGCAGCCTATTTTCTAGAAACAACACCATCAGCATCTCTGTGAATGCACACCAGATATTAGCCACCTCCCTGAGCAATTTTCCAGCCCCATTTTTAGCCCACCTTTCCCTCAATAACTCGTTCCTCCAGAGCCCCCCACTGCTGATTTTATGTTACTCTCACTGCATTCAAAGTAAAACACAGAAAATAAACTCTGCTTTCAGCACTTTTTTTGCTTCTTCATATATTTGAAGCCACAATCAGTCTAAAAATGGACCGTAAAAACCTGAGAATGACACAAAGTGCCATTAAATCTGTTCAGTAAAAAATCTGATTAAAAATTAATACCAGCTGTTTTTTTTATACATCTGTAGATATATTATTTATTGGCAACGGTTGCTTTACAGTGTGATAAATTAATTGCATAACACAGCTGACTTTGGACACAGGTTTTACAATGCCTCGGCCTTGTTGCACAAACAAGTGATTACAAATGTTGCAGGTTTAGAGGGACAAGCATTTCATATTAACCACGTAATTGGATTTCCTTTATTATGTTTAACTTGAACCTGTTCTGTCATTTGAAACAAAAATGGGGAAGCTTTCCCTTTCAAAGGCCTGTTTTTCCTCTGAAAAAGCAAAGAGGCCCGGCTCCAGTGTTGTGTCCAAAGGGCTGCAGTAGCCCTGGTCTCCCTTTGCTCTCTCCACCGGCTGGACCAGCAGAGTCAGAGTGTGATTGGCTCTGTGCTTCAGACTGTGTGATTCTCTGCAGCAGGGTAATGTCACCCTGGTTCACCATCACAGCTCATTCTGTACTTTTATTCTCCTCTGAGCCTTTAAACGGTTCATTAGTCTTTAACAAGACTGCAGAGCCCACTCCAAACTCTGCTTTAACCCCTCCGTGTCAGGCTCACCCTCGGACTTCGCTGGTACATGCTTTGCTTCTCTTCCTGCACTCAGCAGTGATTTTTGCAGTTTTAGTTGGCGTTCAGGTCTTAAAGGTGTTTGAGATTCTGATCACTGCAAACGGTGTCCAACAGCAGCGGTATCTGTAGTGTGGGGGTTGCTTTAGAGAAAAGTCGTTCTCATGGATACTCTTGCTGAATAGAGGACATTGATGCTTTTCTATCCTGCTACACCCTGGCTAGCGTTCCCTCTTTCCCTGGGTTGTCATTCCCTCAATGAGCCTTTCAGGAATCCAGGCTTGCAGGCTGGGATACAAAACCTCTCTCTGCTCATTAAAGGCCTATGGATCCCTGGGTACTTTTAAACCCATTTTCTGAAGTTACAGAATCGGCCAAGCTCATCCTGTAACGACAACATTTTGCTTTGTCGATGCACGACAAGTGGAAGCAGCTCTCAGGGGGGAAATCTTGTGTTTTAATGTGCTCGCTGCCTGTGTTTCACACATGAAAGGGTTTTCATAATGTTGACATGTAAATGAAATGTAAAACAGAGAAATTAATCAGCGATACACACCGCTAATAAAAGCAAGTCATTTGTAAATTAAATGGAAATAAGATGGTCCCTATTAAGAGTAATGGAACCAACAGCTTCCTGCTGGCAGTGACTAAACTGGTGCCTGCTTTTATTTTTTTCCACTTTAATCTCATTACATTTGAATTTCTGATGACTTCAGGCTCTATTGTTAATATATCACTTAACAGGGTTTGGTTTTATTTTCATTCATCACCGTTTTTTCAATCTGGAGATTGGCTGCTGCATAAATGTTGTTCTGTTAATATTTTTTAGTTTTGCACCAAATCTGGACATTTATTGTGCAAAAGTAAACAAAAAATGAATAAACAGCTGTTTGGGGAGAAAGAAAACATCCACAAAAACATTGTAATTCACAGCTGATCAGGATTTATTAGCCTATTTTTAATCTCTGGTTGTTTTAAAGCGAACAGCTGCTGATTTTAGGCGATTACAAAATCTTTTTAAGGATTATACATTAAGATAACTTAGGAATAGCATTGGAAATATTATTTTATGGACCTTGATGTCATGTGAAATATGAGGATGTTTGTCAGATAAATGGTTTGACAAAGGTTTATATTTGTATTTCTTGTTGGTGCCTATTCTTTGACAGACAGACAGGAGTTAAGAGCTCAGTAGGACAGGAAGGAGAAACGTTTTTTCAGTCTTCCTGTTATCTGTTAAGCTTTGCTGTGACTCGCTCATCTGCAGCCTGAATACATTTCAGACTCCATGCAGTAGAAAGTACAGGTTTCTTTTATATGTATCTGTGTTTTTCATAACTTTTGTTTTTAAATATTCTGCAAATGCTGATAATGGTAGTAGATAATAATCTTTGATGCGCCTGTAGCACCCACACTGAAAATAAGGGAAAAACACAGATATTTCAGTTTCTGTTCGACTTGACATCAAGACATTACTGATTCCTTTTTCCGTTTCAGGGGGTGCCTCAGCTTCCTTGTGCCAAAGCACTGTACAACTATGATGGCAAGGAACCAGGAGACCTCAAATTCAGTAAGGGAGACATCATCATCCTGCGCCGGCAAGTAGATGAGAACTGGTACCACGGGGAGATGGGTGGAGTCCATGGCTTTTTCCCCACTAACTTCGTCCAGGTCATCAAGCCTCTGCCACAGCCGCCGCCTCAGTGCAAAGCTCTCTACGACTTTGAGCTCAAAGACAAGGAGGCCGACAAGGACTGCCTGCCCTTCTCAAAGGTGAGGCGCTGCAGACATTCAGCAACCTCCCTCCTGCCACATAGTCAGCGCAGTAAAACAAAAATACCTCTTATTACAGTGACGCTTCTGTCTTGCAAGCACTCATTTTCTGGAGTTATGTGTGTGTTAGAATGTCAGGCTTTTCAAATGAAACACCCACAGCAACAGTTTGGGTTTTAAGTCAGAGCTGTAGATAAGCAGCTATAATTAGGCAGCAGAGAATGATTGCCATATAGAACGAGGCATTGCTTAACTACAGTAATTAAGCTGCTTTGTTTATCCAGCTGTCGGGTCATACATTGATTGTTTTGGATTATGTCATCAATGTATACGCCACATAAGCAAAAGCAGAAAAAACCTCAGCAAGCAGCTCCTCTGACAGGCTGTTTTTAGTCCCAGGTGTTATTTTTCAAAAGCCTCAAAACTGTTCTCCTCATTATTTCTGTTCAAAAGTTTATTCCCTGATGTTGAGCAATGCTCCAAGTTAGATATGAACCCTTATTTACATTTTTCCTCTTGCTCTTCTCCTCCCTGTTGTGTTATTCTAGGATGATATTCTGACTGTGATCCGCAGAGTTGATGAAAACTGGGCTGAGGGAATGCTGGGAGATAAAATTGGAATTTTCCCCATCTCATACGTGGAGGTAAGGAAGTAACTCGATTCCTGTAATGAAACAGGGCTTCAGACCACGGCAACATGTCTGGATACTTCCAGGATTATTTGATTCTCTCCTGGTTTTATTCTGCTTCATATTTATTTCTTCAAATCTGCTCAAGTTCATTAAATACATAAATATATTAGATCCTTTTTTAGGATCTCTTTTTTTTTTCCCCTGTCCTAGAAACACTCTGGGTCAGTTCAGTTAATCCCCATGACATGCCATTGGTTTTTCTTAATCGTTAAGAGTTTTCTTTATAGATGTGATGAAGAATAATTAAAAAAAAAGTAAAAAATCTCCAGCAGAAACCTGTTGGATCCTATGAAATCTAACTCCTGGTAAAACTGAAATAACTTAAAGAGACCTCCTTCTGATAGAGCCTGTCTACTGGAGGCATCAAACCACATTCCTTACAGTAGACTGGAAGTAGAAAATAGATTATTTCAAATCGCCAGTTTTCTAACATCCCAAACCAGAACTGATGGGGTTGAACCGGCCAGCAGTGATCTTGTCATGTAGTCAGGAGCAATAAACTCAACCATAGCAGGATATTTAGGAAGTTATTTTATCCCAGGAATAGTTCATCAGATCATTTTTTCCTCTTTCTTGTAAAATATGGTCTGAGGATAATTTTCAGATGCATCATTTTCATGTTAAACAATATTGTTTATAGTGAAAGGTCATAATTGAGAATGTCTTGTATGTTTTGTTCTTTTAAAACAACAAGTTTAAAGAATGAACATTGTGTTTTCCTTGCCTCAGGGAGTTTGTGTACACACAGTGATCTGAAGTTGATGTAGACTAAATCTGCAGTAAGAATGAAGGGCATTCATCCGGTATTTTACTCCTGGATGTCTCCCCTAATGTCCTGACATTTCAGTGATTAACCCACACAGACTTTCCACTAGACTGCAGTGAAATGCTTGGCTTTAAGTAAAAAGAGCTGCTTGGGGCAAGAGACGATGGCAAGTTGAAGCACTCTGTGATTAACTGAAACTGCTGCTTTGATTTTTACCTTCGTCAGTCAGTCTCGCATTACTTTGCTCCTAAAGAGACTTTAAACCTGCAGTTTTATAGCTGGCAGAGACCAATGAGCTTCTTAAAGAAAAATATACCAAATGTATCAACTTTTCTGTTGTTTTTTTTAAATCTTGTTTTTCTATCTCTGCACCCTAGAGACGGAAGTTGTTCCCTGTTAATGACTCTCTCTCTACACTCCCCCCCCCTCCCGTTATTTTCTTGTAGTTCAACTCTGCAGCACGCCAGCTTATAGAGTTGGACAAGCCATCCGATTCCAGTGGAGACTCCATTGAAGGGGCCTCCCAGGGGCCCCAGAGCAATGGCGCCCAGCGGCCAGGAGAGAAGAAGAACACTAAGAAACGGCATTCCTTCACTTCTCTTACCATGTCCCACAAACCCATGCTAGCTCCTCCCCCCCAGCGCCACTCCATGGAGATTAGCGGGCCGGTCCTCATCAGCTCCAGCAACCCCACCGCAGCTGCTCGGATCGGCGAGATCAGTGGCGGGCTTTCCTGCAGCGCACCTTCACAAGTATGATTGTACACTGGGAGATGCATGGATGACTGTTAGCTTCTGTCTGTTAGCGTCCTGTAGGTGACGTTGAATGGACACAATTTCTGGGTTTACCAACGAAGTACAAGTCTAAATTGTGAGACTGAGGTGGGAAGAGTACCCAAAAATTGTACTCAAGTAAAAGTAGCCCCACTTCATCATATGTTTACTCGAGTAAAAGTAAAAAGTCTTTGTCCAATTAATTACACACGTAAGAGTGTAAAAGTATTTGGTTAAGAGGCTACTCGATACGGGGGACCTGGTGATAAGGTCTGATTTAATGTTTTAAAAATGATGTAAAACATATAAAGTTATCTTCAAAATTTTCAAAATAAGATAAAAAAATATATAAATTATTGAACAAAAATTTCGAGGGGAAGAAACATTTCATTTTCTTCCCTAAGATATCTTTCGCCTATAAACTCTCTGGTCATTGCTGATAGAATTTGATGTAAATAGGTTTGAAAAGGGTTATTTGCTTCCCATAACATGATACATGATTGTTTGCTGTTTGACCTCCAAATGACACGACAGGATCAGCAGATAGAAAATAACATTAAAACAAAGAAGCTGGAGTAAAACCAAAGTCTGCCTTAGACATCAACTGTGGAGGTTTGTCTTTCTTGTGCATATTTGTATAAAACACCTCGTTCTTCATCGAGTGAAAGTTACCCATGATCTGTAGAGTAGCCAGACATTTTACTCAAGTAAGAGTAGTGATACCTCGTCATACTTGTACTTAAGTAAAAGTAAATGGTACAGTGCAGAAAAACTATTTTTTAAAGCATATTTTCTTAAAAGACTTCACTTTAAATGTGACTGAGTAAATGAAACTAGTTCTGACCCACCTCTGGTGTCAGAAACAACCAATGAGCTCCCAGACAGACGCGTTCAGATCATAAATGTTTGGTTTGTTTTATTTGGGTATTTGTTAACTTAAATACGTCTTTAACAGTTTTTATGGGGTGTTGTTAAAGCCAAATATATCTGTTTTTTTATGTTAGTAACTGAAGATATAGTCTATAGACTAATTATAAGTATTAGTTGTTTATGTTAGTCTTTTGTTGACCTTGTTGGAAAGAAAAAAGTATGCTTTTTAGATTTTTGTGTTGCTTTCACACTAGATTTGATGGTAAAGCCAATTATACTTTACCTCATTCTCTGTTTTTTCACTCAATCTCAGAGACGGTGTCTAAGAATGTGATGTTTGTTTTGTTTACTCTGGGATTTAATCAACCAAGACATTTTTTGCGTAAATGGAGCTTTAATGCTAAACCTTTTAAACGCACAGATGTTCTTATAACTGTTTTAACCCCCTCCTCTGGCTTGGGCCCATTTTTCTGAAGCAGTTCAGTACATTCCAACAACATGGCCATTATATTGGATTCTGCAGACAATAATTTCTGCATGAGTCCAGATTTTAACTCTCGTTTCTCCCCCAAAGAACCATCCTCCTGTGAACAATTATACAGACTTCCCTTTTTTTTTTTCCTTTCCTACCAAACAAACTATTATTGCATTTAAGCGTTTAAAGTCGTTGTTTTTTGACTCATCCGCAGAAATGACTCCAGCTTAACCCCCTTAAGGAAGTTTGGTTTTGATTCAACGCTTGAAGGTCAGGAAAACAGACGTGGATAGAAACCGAACAATTACTGTTTTAAGGCTTTAAACTGAATCAGCAGCTGAGAATAAAGAGCCTGAGAAACTGGGTTGAAAAAGCCTCCTTTTATTATGTGGTTTCAGCAGACATGAATTTATCATTTGTTTTTCCAGACAGAACCTCACTGGTGTTCTCACTGCTTTGAGTTCTGTCCTCTTACAGCATTATCAATGTTCAACAATGACTGGTGTTAAAAGAGAACAGAGTTTTGGTTGATGAATAATCTAAAACACTTAAAGGACCGTATTTTTAGACGGCTCCCGTCTTGCTGCGCTAATGTCCTACTTCCATCACCTCTGAGCTGTCAAGACAGCTTGCCTTTTGTTCATAACATCTCTGTTTTTGTGTATTTTTATCTCTCTTGAACATATTCCCTTTCTCTAAATCTGTGTGCCAAAAGCCTCCCAATTGACCCTTTATTATTAAACACACATCTTCCCTGAGCTTTATTTGCTTGTCTGTGAAACAAACACAATGCTCATCTACCGCAAAGCCCACCTGCTTATCTTTTTTGCATCGTGCTTTTTGTAGAGTTGCACCAATGATGCTGGGTCAAATAATCATAGTCATCTTTTATCTTCATTGAAATGTTGTTTTCTGTCTGTAGATGTATTGATTAGCTTTGCTGCTCTTCTTTTGAGTTCATTGAAAATCAGATGAATGTCAGAAACATATAGTTTGATACATTTAATTCATGTATTTTCTCTTTGGTTTGAATGTATTATTTGTACATTCAGCCCAGTTTTATTTAAGTGGTCTTCAAAAAAAGAACTCCAAATGGGTCAAAAGAGTTACCTAATGTAGTTATGAGCCTATATCAGCCTTGAAAAGTCTGATTGGTGTATTTTTAAATTTGTATATATGGAGGCTGCAGCAATGAAAACTTTTCAAGACTCCCTTTGCTGCTGTCAAAGATCTTCTCTTCTGGAAGTAGAGCTGATTCCTAAACAGACGGTTTAAAAGAAATAACAGCACAAGAGGCTTTCCTCTGCCTCTCCACGCTTAGTCTCTTTAACCTGTTTCCCTTCACATGCTCTCGTCTTGTTCGCATGAAAATCTCAGACAAAAAAAAAAAAAACCCCAGCGAAGCTAAGCCCAAGATGCCCAGAGGTCTGTGCTGTCTGGATGGAAATGAGCCGTCTGTTGACGAGAAGCTTTGTGCAGTTTAAAGTCCTGCCTTGTTTCGTGGCGGCGTCGCCTGTAAGCACACTGTTGCGTTTGGTGCTCCTGCTCACAGAGAGGCGGGTCTGTGTGAATCAGCCACCCGTGGAGAGTCACCGGGCTACAGGGAGATATTGTGCGTCCCAACAGTGTTGCCTTGTTACCAGGACACCACAGAGACTAGGGTGGATGACTGACTGGGGAGGCACACTGCTAATAACATGCCCAATGAAAGGCCCTTATATGTGATCACCTGACTCTTCTTGGCCAATTAAAGCATGTGGCTAACTTTGTAGTCATGGCCTGGATACTAAGACACATGCTTTCTGTGTTTCTCAGTGGGTCATTTACACAATGTGACAGTAGAGAGCCTTTTTTTTCTTCTAATGAACTCCTGGGACAGACTATAATTCTCTAAGTAATGAGACTACCTTAATGGTCAGGGTGTAATCGTATTGTAGGACTAATTAATCAGATAATTGGTTCTAATGGTGTGTTCACCGGAGGGTAACTAGCTTCTGAATGCTGCATTTAATAAGCAATATTTCTCTTTGGTTGACAGGTACATATTTGCACAACGGGACTAATTGTGACCCCACCCCCTAGCAGTCCAGTTACCACAGCAACGGTCTTCACGTTTCCTTCAGAGACGAGCTACACATCCATCGCTTTGGTAGGTGGAAGCTCATTCCAGGTCAACAGGGATAAACTGACAAAAAACTTCTAGATTGTGTTTAACAATTTTCACTTTGCCCTGAAAAATCTATCATGTTTTGTCACATTAATACTGTGGGTTTGAGCGCGTGTCATTGGCATTTTATGACAGACCAGCACATCAAATATGCAAGAATCCAGACTTTTTTTTAACAAATAAATGTCAATTGAAGGGTTTTCACTCATTTTTTGTGACATTGTGGCCTAAAGAAATACTAAGTGCAGCTGATTCACCTAATTAATAACAGGAGAAAATCCCTTTCTGCTTGATTTCAGCATAAATCCAGCTGTTCTATGAGGGTTTGCAGAGGATGGCAGAAACACCAACCTATCAAAGATAGATCGTTCACTGAACCTAAAAAACTGAGCATAGAGAGCATACGTTAGAGAGGGTGGTAACACCAGGGGGAAGCTTTATGGCAACACCAAGATGTGAGATCTTTGACTTCTGAAAGAAAGGATATATTCTGATTGGAGCATTTTGTTTAAATCTGCTCCCCCAGCCTCCCTGCATTTAGGTGGTCCGATTCAGACAATTGCAGTTGAGAAAAAGTTTGTAAATCAGCCATCAAGTGAAACCTGGTTCAACTTTGGAATCATTTAAAAGGCTGGATTAGCGGCTTATTGAACTAATTGTCATTTGTGAGATAAAAACAGTCCAGATGCACCATGAACACGACGAAACACAGATGTGGCTGCATGATGCTGTGGGGATGCTTTTCTTCAGCAGATCCTTAAAAATTTAGATGGATCAAGCTAAATACAGTTTGATCCCAGAAGAAAACCGATGTGCAAAAACTGGGAGTCTGAGATGGACGTTCATCTTTGAGCAAAACATTCAGTGTCAGAATGGCCTAGTCAAAGTCCAAACCTGAATTTATTATCTGTTTACTATGCATCTACTCTAACAAGAAGATTGAACATAAATATCAGTCTGTAGAAGTGGAGAGCTGGCAGAGTCATAACACCACTAAAGATTTTCATCTGTAATTGCAACAAACAGTGGTTCAACAAAATGTCTCCAGGAGCAGAACATGAAAGCACACCACACTTTAGAAAATTTCCATTAAAACTACAGAATTTCCAACATCACAATTATGCAAAGCTTTGTGCAAAAACACTTTGAAGTTTGCGGTTGGAATGCAGAATAAAAAATAAAAATAAATCATTTATTGGGGATGAATACTTTATGATGTGCTGTAGATGTTTGTTCATGTAAAGATAGTCTTAAGCATGTTTGGGGGGGGGACAAACAGCCTTTTTTCTGCAGAGTTTGTTTTATTTTTTTTATTGACTGTCCATAAAGTCTTAAAAGTTTCATAAAGATTTCCTGCTGCCCTCTGAAACGTCCCGTCTTTCTGCGCGTACGCTCTGGTATGTGGAGTTATTGAATGTGCAGGAATGTGTACACAAAAGGTTGAGCTGTCCGCTTCACTTCGGAAACCTACATGATGTTTTTCTACACGCTATTTCTCTTGCCTGCGGGCAACCTAATTATCTAAGCTCGGGCGTCGGCAGCGAACCGTAGAACACATCGATGCTGGCGTTTACACGTAGGCTTGCAAGCACACCGCAGGGCTGTCTGAGTGCCACTCTCCTCCCCCCTGCATGTCATGGAAGCTATTACTCTGCTGCTCAGTGCTGCCAGTGTTCGGCACAGGCAGCTCCTGAGTAGAAGAGCATCATTGTAGCATACTGAGAGCTTTATTTTGGGGGCTTTCAAGGTTTTGAAGCAGTTTTTTTTTTTTTTTAATTCAATTTGGGGGGGAATTAAGGTTCATTTGCTGTGAAGAGTCTTTTTGTGACGCCTGCTGCCGCAGTTTTCTCTGTCTGTCGAAGATCTTAGGGAAACAAGTGAGTCGAGATCAATCCACTTGTGGTTGGTTGCTCACAGACTTGTTTTTGTATTTCATATGGTCCCCATTAAACACAGCAGCGGATTGAGATCAAGCCATGTGGTCTCCTAGCAGCAAACAAACAAGCAGAACAGAACAGGAGATTCTCCGTTCCAAAGGAAACTCTGGGTTAAGACTATGTGTCTATAAGACCGTGCTCCCTTATTGTGGGCAAACCTGAGGGAATATCCCAAATAACAGATTAGCTTTCCTTTTCTCATCGTTGCCAATAAACAAACTGGTTCCCCTGCTTATGTAACTAATGTTATTGAGGCTCATCTTACTCCTTGCTATTGTGTTTGTGCGTCATAATGAGGGGCGATAAGTGTCGCATTGTTGTGAGGTTGTAAAGGAGAGCTGAATCTGTCTGTGTTTTCTGTCTCAGGATGCTCTGCCGCCACCCCCACCTCCTCCTCCTCAGTCCCCAGCCAGCGGAGCGGCGTATCCCCTTGCTGCCGGACAGAGACCCTCCCCCAATGTAAGCGACCAAAGTGGGAGACAGAGACCTACAGTGTAAGTTTTATTAATACTCCCACACAGAATGAAAAGTCTGGATGAACTTGCTGCAGTTTGGTTCAGATTCCTGGTTTGGGGGGGGCTTCGCTTTGCCTCCTCTCAGCTGTTAGTGTGAGCCTGCACTCTGACATTCTATGCGGTGAAAAGGTTAAAACCTGTCGCTGAAGGTTTCCAGGGTCCCTCAGGGAGACCCTTTCACTCACCCCTGACTTTTGACCCCCCCTCACCTTTACCCTCATTACTCTCTCAAGTCAACCCACCTGATAAGTATTTGCTCTGCTCTCCTGTGGTCATCTGGATTTCCCTCTGCTTGCTTGTCAGACGGTGGGCATTGATGTCTGACTGAAAACATCCCAGTTTAGACCTGAAACCGTTTATATAACTTGAACTGTCCCTTTCTATCACACCAGCATTACAAATATTAATTATTTTATAGAGATTTTATCCAACTGAACAACGTTTTATGCTGCTTTGTCTTGATCTATTTGATGTAATAAAGAGAAAAGTCAGGATTCAGATTTGGACATATATGATCAAATTCTCTGTATGGCTGCTTAGCAAAGCTCTGCCACTGGCTGCCATCAAGCCCCGTTCTTTTGCTGCTGCAAAGAGACGACCTGCAGATTGTTTTTCCTTTTTCGTGCTGCTTTTCCTCTGGGTCAGAGAGCGCTGTTTAGGGCTGAGCCGAGGTGCAGACAGAAGTCCAGCTGTGCTGCCGGGGAATCAAACACATACAGACGTTTCTTTTCGTCTCAAGGATAGGAGATATTATCTGTGTTGTTTTTAAAGCTGTGTTATCCACTTGTTCTGTTTTCCAGGTATGTGGCCATGTTCCCATATACTCCCCGTAAGGAGGATGAGCTGGAGCTGAGGAAAGGAGAGATGTTTTTGGTGCTGGAACGCTGTCAGGACGGCTGGTTCAAGGGCACCTCGATGCACACTGGAAAAATCGGAGTCTTCCCTGGAAACTACATGAGTCCAGTCAGCAGGTTAGTCATTGGTGCACTGGCAGCCCTTCGTCAGCATGCTCTACACTCAGATATATGAGCTCTTGGTTTTACAGCAGTAGCTCTGCAGTCAGTGCCTCTTTTTTCTTTTTTTAAGATTATTTGTTTTAAGTTGTACCTTTATAAGTCCAATGTTAAACTAACCCCATAAAAACAAGAGTGGACGTTACTGAACCATAAATGCATCCCATGTTAAAGAATTCCCATAAAAATGAGCAGTTGAGTGGTTTGCAAATTCCTCTTTGGAAATGTGTAACTAGTTTATAATAACCTGTGATTTGCTTTTCTGCTGAAAACAGACTCTGAAAGATTTTATGTACATTTTTTTTCAACGGTTTAAGATCTGTTTCAACCTGTTAGGTGTGATTTATTCGTTTATCTTTCCTTTTTACCATTTAAAAATTCACCCCCCCCCAGAACGGCCTCTGGAAGCAACCAACCCAAAGTACCCATGAGTCTTTGCACTCAGGCTGGTAGAGGAGTCACCATCGTCAGTCCTTCCTCTGCCTCCCTGGGGGCTGTTGTCCCAGGGCTTGATTTCAACAAGCCCCCCCCTGTGTGCTCCACTGCTGCGTCAGCCTCCTCCCAACCTGCAGCTGTAACATCGCCTCAGACAGCCACGGGCCAGCAGCCAAAGGTTCCCCTGCACGTCAGCTCCCAGATGACTGTGAATCAGGCTCGCAATGCTGTTAGAACAGGTAAACGGCACAACTGTTGCTTGAAGGCATGACAGGAAGTTTTCTTCTTCTTTTTTTTTTGTTTGTTTGTTGTTGTTACATCTCATACTGTTTATGTGGGCTTTGCAGCAGGATGTCACAGTCAGGAAAGACCCACAGCAGCGGTGACGCCCATCCAGTCTGTCACTTACCTCCCGCACGCTGCCATCTGCCCCCAGTCTTCAGCCAACGCTCAGGGCTGCGGCCGGGTAGGAGTCGCAATGGGCTGCGCGGCCTCCTCTTTGACCCCACCCAACGTGAGCGCTGCGTCTCTGGACGGCGATGCTTTGAGACCCGTTCCTATCGGGAACAACGGCATCCTCAATCCCTCGTCTAACAGCAATCTCGCCTGCAGGCTGGACAAGGATGGCAAGGTTGGAGATTTCTAACCAGTGAAGATTAACTAGAAATCAATCATCTCTGGTCCTTTCTACCAAAGGATGGTTGAATGTTTGTGTCTGCAAATGAAAACGGTTCTATTTACCGTATTTTCCGGACTATAAGTCCCAGTTTTTTTTTCATAGTTTGGCCGGGGGTGCAACTTATACGCTGGAGCGACTTATGTGTGAAATTATTAACACATTATTATATCATATCACATGTTATTTTCACACTAAACCACAAGAGGGCGCTCCAGGCCTGTATTGATCATTTCAACATTGTTGGTAACTTATAAAAACAACTGAAAAGAGAAAGCGCCGCATCTTCTACCTCCGGAGTTGTTTATAAGCAACAGTGGATTCAGTGATTTGGAGACACGAATGGTTTGGTAAACTTGTTAGCATGTTATTTATGCTGTAATTATCTAAATAGCTCTTAATATGTTAGCATACCAGGCATGTTCTCTGTTGTTTTATGTGTCATGTAATGTTAGCATACCGTACAATTATTCAGCCTGTTGTTGCATCTATTCTATTTTTATTTTGAATTTCTTTTCAAGATGAAATGTCTGTTCTCGGTTTTGGATTTTATCAAATAAAATTCCCCCCAAAATACGACTTATACTCCAGTGCAACTTATATGTGTATTTTCATTCTTTATTATGCATTTTATGGCTGGTGCGACTTGTACCCCGGTGCGACATATAGTCCAATAAATACGGTAGTACAAATGTTTGGAGTATATCTGTCATTTTCTGCTCTTTAATTGATGCACTGTTTTTGCAGAGAGAAAAGAAAAGCCTTCTAAAGCTGTTGTCGTCCAACAAGAAGAAGTCCCGCCCTTCACCGCCTTCCTCTCCTACCCTGGAAGCTGAGCAGGCTGCAGCTGGAGAGGTGCTGCACGGCGCTGTGGGTCCCGACACCTCCCCTCCTTCTAGCTCAGGCAGCTGCCTGGAAGCTGAACCTGCTGCTGTTGCTTCTGCTTCGTCATCCTCCTCAGTCCCAGAGTCCTCTCATCGGAGGAACGCTCCTCTCGATGGATGTGCCCCCATCGCCCCTCCTCCTCGGCAGCCCTGCTCCTCTCTCTTATCACAGCAACATGACGCACGTCCCATCATATGTGAGAGGTACTGATGTGAGACTGCAGTTTCTGTTCTCCTTGTCTTCTCTGTCCCTGAAACAGAAAGTGTAACTTTATATCAGGACAGATCGTTTGTCTTTGAAGCTGTGTCTCTGACGCCGCCTCTGGCTGTCCTCCCCAGGTACAGGGTGGTGGTATCGTATCCCCCGCAGAGCGAGGCCGAGCTGGAACTGAAGGAAGGAGACATTGTGTTTGTTCACAGGAAGAGAGAGGACGGCTGGTTCAAAGGCACGCTGCAGAGGAACGGCAGGACCGGCCTGTTCCCCGGCAGCTTTGTAGACAGCATCTAACAGAGCGAGTTGAGCTCCCAGCGAAACTGACCCATCATCCTCATACTTAAAGCTAGAATCACCTGGATCTGTGGCGGCTACATTTTGTCAATAAAAGCACAGCGGACAGAGTTGGAAAAGAGCAGACTACTCATAAACCTGTTTTTTTTTCTTGGTTATTTATATATTTGCAACTATTCAACTGTTAAATGTGTGCCTTGTACTGTTCCTCACTTTATTGTACATAAGGACACAACCCATGTGACCTGTTCCTCTGATCCGTTCACCTTTTAACTTATTTCATGTTAACTTTCCATAAAGCTACACAAGAAGAGATGGTTTGGGATTTTTAAAGTGGAGTTCTGTTCAAAAGTTTTGCGTGGTTACTGAGTCTTCTAGTGTCTTCGGTTGGGATTAATCCAGATTAGTTTAGGCTAGCTGCTGGTCCGTGAAGGTCCAAAACCAAAGTAGATTGAAAGAAACCCCAGCAGCTTTAATGAGCACCTTTTGTCCTTATTAGGGGCCTTTTAAGCTGTGGTTCCATTTGAATTCAGCTGATTAGCTACACAAACGCAGATGTAAAGGTCAGCATTGCTCATGTGTGAAACCAACAAGTGAATGCAAGCCTGGATAAACTATTGTGACCCCTTTTTTAAGTTGGAGTTATTTTAAGACACCAGAGGTCCACTTTTCTGATGGCATCTCCTAGACGAGTCGTCAGGCTCCAGGACTATTTGTCTGGGTTGATACTTAAACAACCATAGTTGGAACCACCTGAAACCTGCTAATCAGAGTTTCTTACAGTCATGAAAATGTGGAAAAGTGAAACTGGATTCTTTTGATTTCTAGATGATTTAGAGAAATATTTATATTATTTACTTTTTGATGGAGTCTGATGGTTTATTGAAATAGTTGTTTTAAACTACAGTTTTGGTTCTAATGCTGAGTTTATCAGAACTTACTAGTTGCTTTTAGTGTCCAGTTTAAATTTGAAAACTTTAAGCTTTAGATTTTGAAAAAGTACTGATCCAAATTCAGATGACAAACAATGAAAGTGAAATGTCCCCTAAACACGATCATGAACGGAAGAATCATGTTAGTTCATGATTTATGGACAGATAGTAAAATCTAATGCTCTCAGGTTAAATGTTTGTCTGGAATAGGGCTTTTAAAATTTTGTTTAACACAACTTCATTCGATGAATCCTGAACTATCCCTTCAAGTAGTGCACATGCCTTCTGTCATATTTGACCCCATTAGTTGTACTTGCTCCGTTTGACCGTAGATATAGGTTGTTTTTTTTTTTTTTAATGATTACTGTTTCAAGCAATCAGGTGGAAGAGGAACACGAGATGGAACCAAGTCCTGCACAGTAAGGAAAAAAGAAAACGTCTCCTGCTCTTGAAGGCATTACCTAAACCAGAGTAGAAACGAGATCTGCTGTATTGCACATGTGAATCATCAAAGCTCAAATTTTGTGAATTCTGCACGTGACGAAATGTTTCTGTGCCAATGGGCAGATTATTATTTTTCCTTCGTTTCCTAAAGGTGTATTGCAGGTGAAATGTTTGCATGTACTGAATAGAGACAGACTGATAATAGATGGACGATGAGACTGTTTGACTTCCTAACGTCTTAACTTTTACACTCCACATGGGCTTTTTTGCAGTTAAAAGTTGTTTGTATTTGTACCTTTTTGTTAATCTATTCACTGACCAGCGTAGCTGCTCT
>JAUZNJ010049790.1:0-30890 GCA_034780135.1 Jordanella pulchra
AGCCTGCCCTGTTAGTCTATCCTAACCCTAAAGTTTCCGACGTTCATAACTAAGCCTAAATTTGTTGAATTTCGACTGTATAGCCTTCTGGAGAGTGCACCGCAACCCTAAATGTAAGAAATTGTGAAAAATCTACCAAAACATGTGCTCTGCACAAATTGTGTGCCTTTTACAAAAATACACAAAAATAGAATAGACCGTTCTCGTCAAATGTTGACGCGAAGGGGTTACCTGACGCGTGAGGGGACATTGCCCAGGCGTCAGTATATGACGAGTCGGGAGTGAGAATGTGTTGTCCCATTTCACTTCAATACATTTACTTATTGATCAGATCCCAGCAAGGAAAATTTCTTGATTGTCTGTAAAAACATAATTATACAAAGAGGATTATTAATCTTGTTTGCAATTATTAAAAAGAAAACAAAATCCTCTCATTACTATAAAAATGATTATAAGGCTTAAGCAGGACCTTAAAGTCTTATAAGTATTTAGATTTTTTACATATTGGAACATTTCTTCATTTATTGCTGCTCTAAAGTGAGGTCAACCACATATATTTTTCCAGTTGAGTTCAAGCTTCAAATAGTACAGCAGTTTATGCTTCTGTAAGTTGAAGTTTGATCCTTCAGGTGTTGATAATAAAAATAGGAATGTGTCATATTGATTTGTACCTAGTCCTTTAGCTTGAACACAGAGGTTACATCAGTTGACTAAAATATATAAAAGGTTTGTAAAGTAAAGTTGTATAAAAAGTTTTTCATAACATTCTATGGTATTTATTCTACCGTAATAATAATAAAATATTTTACAAAACCCAGCCAGACATTTGAGACCTGATATTTTATGGGATGCACTTTTAGACATTGAAGTTGTTACCTAAAAACAAAAAAACTGCTCTTAAAAAATCAAATGTTTCTATTAAGTTAACATCTGAATTTTTTAGGGGTTTGTTTCTAAATTTAAGTCATATAATCGTCCATAAGTTTTAGAAGATTTTTTTCTGATTTCCCCAACAAATTTATCATGTCAAGTAAAAGATACAGTAAGATATTTACTTTATTTTTATTTGTTGTTTACATACAACAAGCTTTAATAAATAACTGAGGTTTTAATTGACTTTTTTGTTACAAAATGAAGGATGCCTGATGTTGACTCTCATCTTTCTATCCAGTGCACAAAGTTAAATAATGGGAATCATACAGCAATAGACAGAGAAAGGAAGGTACCCAACCAAAAATGATCCAGCTGCAGCTGTATCAACAGAAAGCTTCTCCCTCCATAAGACTAAACTACTCAATTAATATTTGTTTAGAAAGATTGTCTCACTCAAGATATTGTTTGTGCTTTTTAGTTTTTATAATTGATTAATAAACGCTTTGTTTTTGGCATTTACTGAACATCATGAACCGTAGGGGCTTCTTTTAAAATAAACAATGTCATAACTGAGCCATAAATTAGAATCTTTTGTGAATTTAATCAGCATATGTGGCCTTTAGACTATATATTTTTCTTGCCCCCATTTGACCTACTGACTGGGGTTAGCAGATAAATCGTTGCTTTCATTTTAAGCAGAGGCGAATCCCCCTGTAATTGGTTATAGAGATTATCGGTGAGATGCCGAGGAGAGTTCTGATGAGGCTGTTTATCTAATAAAAAGGGATTTATAAGATTCTGTCACAGAGTAACATACACCGGAACCACCATTACCAGTATTTATTTAATCAGAGCTGTTTTTATATTATTAAACTAAAAGGATTAATTGCAGATTCCATTCAAAATCTTCTAAATAAACCTGAAACATAATCCAACTGCTTAATGGAAGGACAGATATTGCTGTGACATCTAGTTTTGAGCCTGAGATGTTGGGCTCATATCGACCGAACTGGATCCAGTCAGATATGCTGAGCGGTTTGCAGGCAGACCAAGCATGAATAGCAGAGGATGCAGCAGAGCAGCCAACACTTTCTGAGACACTCGTACATGTTCGAGAGCAGACGACAGCGCTTGCTGTGAAACGCCACCATATTTCCTCTGAGATCTTTTCATCTTCTCACTCCAGCACACACGTTACCAGTCTGTGTGACTAGTGCATGCTCAGCTACCTTTTAGCTGGCTGTCTGTGTGCACGCTTTCGTAGCCGGAGAGCTGGATAAGAGGAGGATGAGGTTTGTTTGTGAGCAAGAATCAGTTGTTTTTTTCCCCTGAGTTTATAAGTTGTTTCACTGTGTCTTTGTTCTCTCCATCTAAACTCTCAGATTCCAAAATCCAATTTTTCAACATTAGAAGCGAACGCATTTTTACATGTTTTGCTATGAAAACAAAAATGTTGCAGTGCTAAAAAGTCAGTGTATAGATTAAAAGTCACATTATGGGGAAGTTTCCATGCTTGCCTTTTTTTCTCTGTAAACATTGTAAACATGTGTTACATTTATTATCTTTAATAACCCAATTGTTTTAAATTCATTAAGTTTGCTGAAATGAAGTTATTGCGAAATAATATTTATTCACTCTTCTAACTTGAGTGTTTTTGACATTTGGTAAAAGATGTCCAATATTATATATTATTACATATCAAGATATTTTTGTCAGGATTATTTTCTTTGTCTCTTAGACAACTCTGATCTTTGCTGACTGAGACCTTTTCCGATAACATATTGAAGGTAATGCAGTTGAAAACTAGATGTTTACATACACCACATAAAGATACAGAAACCTTGTTTTTCACTTTCTGACATTAAATTAGACTTGCCTTAGGTCTATATTTCTATTTTCTTAGTCCATAACAAAATATTTTATAACAAAGAAATATGTATTTTTACCTTAAATCTAAAGTTTACCAATGTTTTCTCGGTATCTTTTAGAGGGTTGAGAGGGTGACTTAATGTTGTCTAAAAGGTTGATTTTATTTTTCTTGGGTTTCTTTGTAACTATTTTGGAAAAACACTAAGAATTATTTCGGTGCCCAAGTTTTAATTTTCACGCTGACCACATTAGGCTGTGCTTTTTGATTTTCATCTGTTTTTATATTCTCATAATGCAATCTATTTTCTGTGGTACACCATCCTTCCTTCAGCACTAAAAAAAAACACCTAAAACATAGCGGCGTTACACCTTTACTTCACATCTTGCATGGTATTTTCAAGCTCTCCCTCTTTTCTGCTAGTGTAGCGACGCTCATTATGGCCCAACATGTCATTCTTCCTTGCCAAGTGGCCTTTCAGTTCATGCCGATACAACACTTTTATTTTCAAGGGCTTTTTGCTCTATAACTATTTATATTGGATCTTGCGTTGGAAAAACCTCCTTACTTTATAATCAGTTTGGTAAAGTCTTGTTTAGATAACGTTTCTGCAAAAGATGCTACATTACCACTCAGGCACGTTCAGCTGCAAACAAACATGAGCCTCTGTGATGCTGTCAGGGTAACCTACGTCCTCAGTCTACCTACACTGCCTTTCACATGCAGAGAGTGTGGGTTTCAGGTCAGCATCCTCCTTCACAAACGCACCACCAGGTTGGAGACCTAGCTTTCTAAGAAAGCTGAACAGTTTGCCAACTTCCCTGCAGCGATGCAGAGACATCCTGTCATGATGTTGGCAAAGCTGGCTGACAGTAAAAGGCTCCATCACCTTCTGTTTTCCGGTCACAATGTGGAACGAAAAGCAACACTTTACTGAGTGAAAGACAAGCTTTAGCTTAAAAGTGCTAAAAATAGAAAGGTCCCTGTGAGACAAATGTTTAAAATGAAATCGTATTTACATTAGGTGCAAACCTATCTACAATACAAGCTGCTTGTTGCTAATGTTTATGAAAAAAAGAGACTTCTGCCTTAATAAAAGTAATATGCAAAAATGAATTTTGATATTAATACAGTGTTACTTGTAGAGATTAAGCTTTTTTAATTTTATTATCAGGCATGCTGATTGATAGATCGAGATGTTAGTTCAAAATGTTCAAATCCCAAGGGTATTCAAAAACCACAATTAAACAGGCTGATGGAAAAAATGGAAAGATCTGATCATGGGACTTAAATTATCAGAGAAAACGGCTCATGGAACCAGGGAAACAAAAACCAGAAAAGCAAACAGACCAGAGATGAAATCCACCAATAAAAATATTTATTTAATCCAAACTGATGACAAAGGAACACTACAGCTGTAGAAAACAGGCAAACAATAAATAAATGTATCGCAAACCTAAAGAAAAAACACACTTGAAAGAAAAAAACAAGCATTTTAAGACTTCTTTAATGATAGCTATTTTTTTCTTTACAGTTTTTTGTGCATTTCATGTGTTTTGAATTATTTAAACCATATGTGATGCGTTTAAACTGACAAATTTATAAATTGCTTTGGAAAAACACTGGAAACCGTGAAGTTTTTTTGTGCTTCACAATTTTCTATTTATTTTTTTTATTTTTGTGGGTCGCTAAGACTTGGTCGCTAAGACTTGTCTGTAATGGGCCCCAAAATGTGGTGTAACCTAGAGGCCCATATGCCCCTAAATCAGAGACTGCTGTGTCTGGTCAGTGGAAGCTTTACAAGCTGCTCTTGAGATTCTGTAAACTGTTGTATGTTAACTCAGTTGCTGTTTCCTCTTTCTGAGAAACTTTGAACTGATCTTTCAGGAAATAGAACAATGCATTAAATAAATTTGTTTACTTGTGGGTGTCTGCTTTCAATGTGGCTAAACATGTCTGTTTTTGTGAGCAATAAGCAAATAAGAGATGAACAAATAGCCATGGCCTAGTATTCAGGGTTCACTATGAATAAAAGGACGGTGGGGGGTTGTGATACCTTAATTGTCCTAAAATGGGGAAATTCGACAATGACAAAAACACATAGACAGAAGACAGCTAACTTGCATATTAGATGAATGAGTTTGAATAAGGTGAAGCCTAAAAGTTGAGTAGCAAAACAGAATAGAAAGATCTTAAGAATTTACTGTTCAATTTATATTAGATAATAAGGCATATTACAGGAAAAAATGTGATTCTCAGGTGAAGTAGAAGATCGCTGGCCATTCACAGAAAAGTGTAGAGAAAAACTGTTCAATATTCACGATTGGACACCCAGGCCCAGACAAGCTAAAAAGTATCTAAATGGACTTTAGCTTCTGAGATGGTGTAAATGATTATTTCAAAAATAAATAAAAAACAAAAATATTGTTCCTCAGCTCCTGCTTCATTCAACAATCTTTGTATATTTGCTTTACGAAGCAGTGTTTTAACACGTATTGGGTTGATTGTAGTGATTCACCGATCAGAGTATCGGATCAGATATACTAATTATCAAGACTGGATAATGACGCTGATCCAGAATAACGATCGAATCATTTCTCTTTCTATTGATGTCATACAGAGCAACATTAACATCGGTGACTTCAGTTTTATGATTGCAACAGTGATTTTATCATCGTGTAGAGCAACAACAGCAGCTAATGATGATTTATATCTGTTAATTTGTTTCCTTTTTCAACAATGTTTATGTCAAGAATGTTACCTTTGCTCACATGGAAAGATATACAGTTAATTCATTCGATAGTAGTATCAGATATCAGCCAATAGGCTCAGTATCAGATTGTTCTAGCTGGTATCTCTTAGATACCAGCTAGTGGTTTGTGGTTCTTTGTCACCATGGCTATGAAGAAGGCCTCCTTTTTTTCTTAGTTGTATGAACAAAAACGGCAATATTGTAAATTTAGCAAATCTACATGTAAAGGTATACGGGGGGGGGAGTAGCTTAAACACATTATATAGATTTATAGCCCACAGACTGTTTGTTAAGCCTTTTATTTTTGTTAATTATGACGTCTTTTTAGCCAGCAGATAGTGCAGTGTTCCACTAATCGCTAATCTGTAATGTAAGGTGTTGAGCTGAAAACGTTCTCAAATTCATTCATTACTTTAGCTATTAGAATATAACATAAGGCTAATAAAAAGGTGACGCTTAAAGTAAAGTATCTTTAATACCGGATAAAGTTTCTCAATATGCAATGGAACTTTTTTTAAATTAATAACATGCCCCATTGGAATGGATATTCTTATTTTGTATTACTGATTGTTCTAAAAGAAGAGTTTCCCACTGTTCTGAATCTATTTTTTAAATTTGGCATTTGGATGATACAGCCAGTGTTGACCTTCTTACAGTGTTTTGTATCAAAGAAATGAGAGAAAGAGCAGGAAATTAATTCTTGGTTCACAATAAACAAGGAAAACAAATCACGCTTTGTAACAAAGGTTTTATCTGGAAGGAATCCCAATTTACACCATTTATTGATCATGAAAGATCCAAGCCGCAGCTGGATTGTAATGGGTTTTATTAATATGCTTCCTACTTTAATCCCTCATCTCTGACCGAGGAATACAGAGGGGGATTCACTGTCTTTTCCAGCAATGGGTAATTCTCATAATATTGATCTTTGGAGCTTTAACAGAGTCATCTTCAGTTGCTGCATTGCGTTTGGCACTTAGGTAAAAGTGACTATTAGGCAAGACAGGTTTATTAGTGCGTCTCTTTTTTAAACTTTCATACAGAATCATTTATAGTTCTTCACAGGAGCGGTTAAAGGAACAGAGACTAGAAGCAAAACAACAAACACATTTAAATAAATCCTTTTTTAATGCGTTTGGACTTTTATAAAATGCCAGACAAGGTTCCAAAATTTCCTTTGGCTGTATGAAGCAGGATTGCAGTGTTTCCCCTCCCCCACTTGTTGTTTCACACTGTCAGTCATATGGTTAACAAAAGGCTCCAATCAAAGTGTATTTTCCAATGCAAACTTATCCTGTAAACATGGTTTATAGTACAGTATGAATCTCATGCATGCCTTTGCTTTACAGCTAGTTGTTCTTTGGGTTTATGTGGTGTTGTTAAGTAGACTCATTTTCTCCTTTCAACCAATAAATATCTCTGCTTTAATCAGGCTGTATTAGGGAAGCAGAACATGGACTATAGCTGCTCAGCTCACAGAGTAAAGCAGGGTTTTGTAAACTGTACTGTCATATCTTATCTCAGACCGAACAGCTTTTTCTATCCAAGCACATCTAATTCTAGCTCGTCAGATATCGCTCATGTAAATGTATCTTAGTAATGTATAGATCTAAACATTACTCTGTGTGTACATCATGGTTATGTGTGTTATGCAACTTAAGATTTTTCTCAAGGGCTAAAGTTTTCTTAGGAATATTATTTTAGATTTACTACTCCATGGTCACTTATAAACTCACTTTATTACTTAATACTTTTGGACTTTCAACTTTGCAGCTCTTGGATTCTGAACAATGCCCCCGCTTTGTTTTGTTCAGAAATGTGCATCAGCTTAGTCAATTATTTTAGCATTTGCATTTGCTTACGATCTCCTATAAAGGAAGAAAAAAATGACCTGACTGCATAGAAAAAGTTAAGTTTTTTTAATCATATATTTGTCGCAAAATGTTTTATTTATTTATTACGAATGCAATGCTCATTTAGTAGCTACATGCTGCTCCCCCTTAGTGACCCTTAATGTTTTTTCTTGCTGTCAACGATCTTCCATTACTACTCCTTAGTGAAATGTTTCTTTAACTAAACACCACAGCATGAGAAGAGGAGCGTTTTAATCGTGTGTGTCCATTCGGATTAACATTTATATTCCCTATTTCTAGTTTTGTTTTAAAGGACTGTCATGCACCGTTACATTGTGTCATTTGATTTACTTGATTGTTTCTCTGTAAAATAATCTGTAACATGTTGCAGGACCCATGTTAATCCATTTGTTCTTCTTTTTTTTTTTTTTCATTTTTGTTGCTATTTTTTGTACAAGCCCTAATCCTGCAGGTGGTTTAAATATAAAGAACCTTAGAAGTGTATTGCTGAGTCCCACTTATGCTTTAGTCAGCTCACGCTATTTCTGTTGCCACCTGTGAGCCGGTTAAGATCAGCATGGCCCATTTTGTACAGGCACAGCAGGTTAATCCATTCAAGCCTTGAGTTCTTAAAGATTTTTAGCTCTGAACTCATTTTAAATGGCTCTAGCTTTTGTCAAGCCTAATGTGTTGTGTTGGTGAGATTCCTGCAAATTAGATTTTTGCATGGGCCTTTTGCAAAAAAAAGAAAGACTTTATCAATCTAGGTTTAGGTATCTACTGCACACACATTCTTCAAACGATCGTTGAGTAATAGTGTGATTATAAGTCAAACCAACACCTAGCATTCTTATTGCATTCTTCATCACGGAAGATATTTTTAAACCTCTAGAGTGCTGAACGTTCATTGTTTGGTTTATGATTTACTTTTCTAGCTTCAGACATGACTGTGGGAAGAAATCAGAATCATAGCACACCATAAAGTGGTTTTATGTTAAAGATTGCACTTTTTCAATATTCAAAAGTACAAACTAGAGAAAGATTAAAAGCCTGCCATGTGCCTCCTTGAATTAAATGTAAAGTTCTTTCAAAACCAACTCAAAGGATGTATTTAGGGCTGTTATGTAAGCAAGTAATCTGTAATCCTTTTAAAGAATTCCCTAAAGTAATTAAACATTTAAAAGGGCTTTAGATGTTATTGTGCTTATATTTGGTAAATCTACATCCAAGGAAGGAGAGAGACGTCTGAACTGTTGGTGTTTTAATACTCTTCTGCTGCATCATTCATACTTCTTTTCTAGTGGAATTCTGTAAAGAAACACAGATAATGTAAGACAGAAAAAATGAATGTGGGATAAAATTTAAAAGTGTCTTATGATTACCCCAACAACTAGGGAGGTTTTTCATTTCTCATATGATACCAATATTGACCTGATACGATATTAGCATGAATCATACCAACAACATTAATACAAGATAGAAGAGAGATCTCTAAAGTTTATCTGTTTACCAGATAAAAAAAAGGCTTATTCTGGCTACTTAGTGATTTGGAGCTACTTAATATTTATTTTAGGATTATGATTTGCAATGTTACACTCATCTAATGTTATCAAAACCCAATGAAGACATTTTATTTAAATTTAATGTATTTGACTCATTTACTTAACTCCAGGCCTGTTATTGGGATCCTCTGTGACATTAAAATCTGCAGCACCCCTTGCAAACCAGGCTGCAGCAATTAGTTAGGCTAAGGTTTTTGTTTAGTTTTTTTGTTGTTTATTTAAATTGCTGACAGTTTTTATGTGCACAACTTCCAAATTTGCAGTGTATGCCGTGTGCACAATATTTTTTTTTGTTCTCTTATTCTTTTCCTGCATTCTTTATAATGGTGTTATAGTAGTAATGGCTGGAACTGTCTTTTGGGAGCAGTCTGTGCCATATATCTTTCAGTGACTGGGAAGCTGAACAGCTGAAGTGTTTTCTTTTTCAGATGCGTAACATAAAGGGCTAAGTTTATGAAGCAGGACAAACCTTTGCATGTTACTGCCTTTAAAGTAACTAGAACAGCATTGAAATTTTACAAACAAAATGATCAAAAAGTCACGTAAAAGCAGATGCTTTTACGTGACTTTTTTACGTAACTGAGATGCTATCAGTTACCTTCTTTTACAATAAAACATTTTTAACAGTAGAAAAACAGAAACATTGTGTTTATTTCAGACTGCTGTTGTTTCCGTCAAGGTGGGTAGTTTCTCTTTAAAAAAAAGTTAAGATGCAGAAATCACATCTGCCACAACGTATCCGTCACTGCAGAGAAAAAAAGATACTGTAATGACCAATAAACCATTGCTGAATAAGTGCAGTAGGACGGAAAAATAATGTGAACAGAATCCTTATAGTGATTGAATGTGGCGTCATTTTTTTCATTTTAAAGTTGAAGATTTATAATTATAAAACAGGAAAGTCATCAGATTAGATCTTTGTTGATAAATATTGACAGATGTTATGAAAGCTAGAAGTACTCCCAGCAGTGTGTAAAAGTGTAGCTGGATGCTTTTTTTTCCTACACATCAACAAAGGTTACGCATTGAACTTTCTGCTTTCAAAATCTGCTGTGGCTGTTTTTAAAGTAGAGATTTTGTAGCATAAACAGTACAAGAAAAGCTTGTTACCCAACATGAGATGTGTTGAAATGTTCAGAGAATGATTGTTACACAAATATGTGAAACAGAAGCATGAAGGGATGCCCCTCATCCTGAACAGCCTTAAGTGAGGAGGCATCGACTTCTGTCTCAGACTGATACCACAGGCTGAATCAATGCGATACCTCGCCTTCATTTTAGTGGGAATTTTCTGACCTAGTTAGCTCCTCCATCATGCAACGCAGCAAGAAAGCAGCAGCCCCAGAGTTATTTTTACATACTATCAAGAGACAATAGTTTGTCCTCTGATCGTCCTCTAAACATCCGTATGTTTCATTCTGCTCCTCCTTCGTCTTAATGGTTGCCATCCCTTTGTGTTTTGTCATCCTTTGGCTCCTCGTTTCTATACTTTTAGCTTCTTTGTTTTTGATTCTCTCCCCTTTTTTATGAATTTAAAGATCAATCAGCTACCTGCAGTTTGACACCAAATGATGCCTTGATTTTTAAGTACTGAAATATAAGTTTTAGAATCTTAAACAAATATTTTAGAAACAAAAAGAAGGGAGAGCTTGTTATTTTCTAAGTCTAGCCTTAAAGTTTTAGGCCAAGATTAACATTTTGACATCAAATTTCTGCTATATAGTCTAGTCTATTAAATAGAAATACAGAATTTAACATCTAACATGAAGGCAAAAAAGACACCATCGTCTCTCTTCTTAAAAAAAGGTATATGTTTTAATTAATCCATAAATATGTATTAAAGTTCAAATAAAGATGGTAGAAATAGGCTCATTGGTTATTGATGATTATTTTTGAGTGGATAAAATAGATTTTTATATATTTTTTATTTTATTTTGAAGAACGGGTTGTAATAATGTAGTCTGTTATTTCCAATGTTTTTTCTCATTGTTCGTGGTTGGAGGATTTTCAAGATTCTTGGGGAACCAAGTATTAAAAATGGAAATATCATTTTCAGTTTCTAAACTGAGCAGATGTTTCAACAGTTATTGGTACAAATGTTATTTCTTGCTTTTTGCTGCTTATTTGTTAATGAATGATATAAATTACACTTATATCTGTGTTAATTTCTTACTCTTTTAACAGTGTTTATGTCAAGGTTAAAGCCTTCACTTACATAGGAATATATATTGTTCATTCATTCAAGAGTTAAATTCGATCGGTATTGGATATCGGTCAATATGCTGAACCCAGGTATCAGTTTTGGATTGGATCACAAAAACAGGATCAGTGCATCTCTAGATGGTAGCATTACATTTAAAGGAATCTGTAATGTTCTCCTTTTATTTGCCTTATTGCAATTTAAGAATTTTAAAACTGATATTGGCTGATGAAGATTATTTAGAGAGAAGTAAGATTTTTAAAATCAACAACAAACATCAAGTAACATTTTAAACCAAATAAGTTTTAATGTAGAGTTGAAATATAAAAGTTTACGTTCTATGTTCCTCGTTTTTAGTTTTTGTTTGTTTTTTGTTGCGTTTTGTTTGTTTTCTGTTTTTTTTTATTTTGCTTTAGAGCTTTTTTTTTCCCCTTTGAGAGAAACCTTCCCGGTGTGTACTGTCTTCCTCCTCTCCCTCTCCAGAGAGTATAGGAACAGTGTGTAGACAGGTCATCTATTCTCCTCCTAATGATGATGGATGGCAGCACTACTAAAAAGCTGGGGAAAAAAGTAGAGCAACTTAAGATATAAACAAAGAATCAACAGAATTAAGGAAGATTGTGTTTGTATTTCAACCCCCACCCCCCCACCCCCCACTCACCAAGATGGTAGTAGCTTTAGTTCTGTTGATCCTCAAATGTTTATATTATCTCTGTCATTGGCTGAATCACAAGAACACACAGAAACACACATCTGCAAGGTGCCATCTGGTGTAGTTCACACTTTGGAAGACACTCCTGCACCAAGGACATATTCAGCTGTATTCTGACTTTGCTGACCTGCAGGTCTACAGGAGTTGGTGAGGCTAGGTGCAGTTCTAAGGTCCTGTCACTCACATTTACTCACACAAACACAACAGTTAAATTGCTGCAGCCTTTCACTCATTGTTGCATCATGCTGGTTTGTTTTTATTTAAGGTAGGGCTCCATTAGGAATACATCCACAGGCTCTATTATTGATGAATAATGCCATGATGATAACAGCCTCGACTCATTTATTATAATGTTCCTTCTAATCTCTGTGAGCTTTGGCATCACAACCACAATTTAACTGGTGTGGGAATCAAAATACATTCAGTGAATTACAAATATGTAGCTATTAGAATTATTTCTGGACTCACATCAGATGCTCCTCCTCCTCCTCCTGCTGTGATATGATTTATGCACAAGTTGTATTCATGTGGGATGGCAGGTCATGGTGACGTGTTAAGAAAGCCCAGGCTGCCTTAATGAACTGATGATTTCACCTGTATTGGTGGCTCTGCTGTCCCTGACTTTTTGCTAAAAGTACCCAATAGATCTGTGAAGTTTGGGTCATATAGGCCTTCTGGTCAATCAAGCACATTGATACTATGGTCATTAAAGCTGGGATTGGTATTTCTGGGAATGTGTGCTGGGCCAAAAGTGAAATTGACATCTCTATGAAGCTTGTCAAGCACATGGAACATAAAGTGCTCTAAAATGTCCTGGTTGTTTGATATTTTTGACTCTGCACTTGATGAATCAGAGTTGACCAACCCCATCAGATGATAACACCATGACTGATTGGAGACCTCTCACCTGACTTCCATGGTTCCATGGTTTTCGGCTTCTCCTCTCTTCCTCCAGACCCTGGGAGCTTGATTTCCAAACAAAATTAAACTTTACTTCCATCTGAAAAAGATTACTTGCGGCTACTATGCAACTCTGTAGCTGCTTTGCTCTGGCCAACTTTAAGAACATTTCCAAATCTTTGGTTCAGGACTAGCCTAAAGCGAGGACTGTTATCTTGTGGACTGTGCTTTGAGAATCTGTCCCAAACTCTTGATTTGCTTTGCTTTAGAATCCTTTTAAAGCTATGGTTATTGCTGTTGCTTGTATCTTTTTATACCACTTTTTTTTCCTTTCCACTTCACTTTCCATTGATTTGCTTAGATACAGCACTCTGTGGATAGTTTGTCTCTTTAGCGATGACATTTTTGGCAAGCACTCTTTCCCGAGGCTACCGGTGACTGGACAAATCTGATTTGCAGAGCATCAGAATGCTGTGTTTTCTTTGGCTGTAAGTCATCATCAACATAATAATAAATCGTTAAAATATCACACTGCATGTCATAAATATTAATTTTTTCATTTGAATTACTAAAATAAATAGAGATGCACCTGTATGGCTATGGTAAGTGATAGTGTGATTAATACTTTGCCCTTAAATAATAGACAGCTTGCCTTGACTTGTTTAAGCAGTTAATCTGATCCCGAGTCATGTAACACTGCTTCATTTTCACAAAGCTATACATATAACTTACTTCTCTGCTCTCTCACCTCTCTGACTGAGAGCTTCGATTTGAGAGCAACTGTAAGCCTGATGGATGAAAAGTGTTAAAACCCTTTTCTGGTGGGTTCATCATAGAGCAAACCCACTCATACACACATACAGCATACACACCCCGACTCAGTGGTAAAGTCCCACATTCCCAAAGTACAGAAAAGAAGACAGTCTGTAACTATGACAACCCAGAAAGAGGGGAGTTGATTGGGTAAGGCTCAGAGTTACTTGTTAGGATCTACTGTTAAAAGCAGATGTATGAACCCCTGAGCAAGTGCTTCTCTTTGTCTTTCTGGTGTTTATCTGTCCATTGACGTTGGTTGTGTGGGTGAGAAAAATGCAGAGCTGACATCCATCTCCCTAATATTCACCCCTTTGCGCTGATTTCTTTATGTTCTTTTTGAGATCATTTTCAGACTTATTCAGCACAGTTACTCTCAGTAGTGACTAAGCATGGAAAAAAGGACTCCATCATATCCATTGGTTGCAAACACTTTCGTGGCTAATTGAATGAAAAGAAACACTTCGCAGGGGAGATACAAAGCGGCTGCACAGTGGAGGTGACATCAAATAGACCAGATAATAGCCTAGCGTAATCGCATAACTGGGTTTAATGTTCCTTTTCAGTCCTCAGAGAGAACATAGTTTCAACTAGATCTCATCTCACCTATATTACTGTTTATCTGTATGTCACAAGCTGAAAAAATAATTGTGTTTTAGTGCATTCTAAAAGTAAATTAAGATGTTTTTTGTGCCTACATTGATTTATGAAGACTATGTGGCTTTTTGAGTCAATCTTAGGGCACTTTGTGAAATCTATGAGATCTGATACTGTTGGTTTGTGTTTAACTGCACAGCTTTTAATAAGCCTTCTAAATGTAGTTATATGTGATGTTTTAGAAGACGAGCACTAATGATAAAAAGTTTGATTCTAGATTTTAAACAAGTCAGTCCTGTTCATTTCCTCTTGAGGATCCAGATGGAGACTGTTTTAACCTTTGCAAAGTGTGCTGTTCAAAATCTGTGTATAATATGTTAATGTGCTGTATGTTAACATTTGAAATGAGCATTGTCTGAATTTGAACAAACCAAATTCTTTGTTTCAGTTCTGGTTCCTATCGATAATCAATTCTAATTCTTTTAAGACGAAGAATCATAGAAATTTACATGTTATAAATTAGCTGGCTAACCAGAGCTCTGTCTGGATGAAATGGTCTGAACTTCTCAATGGAATTTAATTCCTTGATCGTCCAAATTTGTGTAAATGTTACTATATATTATAATATAGTTATTTTAACCAGTATATAAATGTCAAACCTATGAACTTTAATATATTCTTATAAATTTTGTTTTCACAAAATTGCATTTTCACATTGATCTTTCTGTTTAAAAACATAGTTAAAATACACTAACATATGTCCAGTGTCTAATATTTCAGGTATTTTTGTCATATGACACAATTTTATTATGGTATCTGTAAAGATGTAACGGAACAGGAAGAAAGTATAATACAGGTTCTGCTCTCCCTGCAGAAGGTGCGCTTTAAATTAAGAGGAGGGACAAATTCCCTCAGGGAACCTACCCTACAACCCTGTAACAAAGGTTTAAAGAAGAGTATGTGGTGTTTATGTCGGCAGTGTGCTGTCCTTTGCATAATATACTCCCAAGTATCGCTGGTTACCAACTGGTCATATTTATATTTAATTAACATATTGGAGTTGTATCACATGATGGACAAAGCCAGACTTTTAACTGCAGCAGAACAAACTGATGGTTGACATTGGGAAGCTTCTATTTCCGGTCGGTGTTCTGGGCATCAAAACTAGGAATCAAAATTAATTACAATTAAAAAAAAAGAAGCATTCTAGAAGAATTGAAAGGTTAGAGCCGATCATTTCTGGATGCCAAACCTAGGTTTACATGGAGACATCCTGAACTGAAAATATGTGCTTTGTTTTGAGCAAGTCTTATGAAACATTCATTTTTGGAGAAATATATAGTACTTATGAAATTGTTTTTTGTTTGTTTGTTAAACACTTTTATTATTCCATAGATTTTCCTTGGTTTTATTAATTTCTAAATAATAGATACTAAGAGAAGACTTCAAGACTATGAAGCGAAAGTACATAGAATTTGTAGCATGCAAAAACATTATGAAATAACTAGAAAAAATGTTATATATTTTAAGTTATGCAAATTAGATTAATCCTACCTAATTTTAACCCTCTGATGTTAATACTTTGTTCCCCACTTAATAGTTTACTGTTGCACCGTTGAAGTAAACTGATGCAACCTAAAAAAAATTAATAATAAAAAGTGGGAATAAAACATTATTATTCTTTTGTCAGAATCTTTACTGACAAAAACATACGGATATATGTCATATTGTTAAAGATGTCAGAACTGTTTCAGATTGTGTTATTGGTAAACAAAGTAATTTTTTTGTAGGCATTTTAAACATTGTAAGTAGAGATGGCAGTTATTGTGGAGGTTGATGTAGATGTTTTCAGCTCACAACTGGGGCTTGTCATCTGTGCAATTTTCTGTGGCACTTGGGTCTTTAAAAGTGTTATTTAGAAAGTTGTTGTCACAGCCACAGCTCAATATTGCACCAAACGGCTTTGTGGGAAAATAACCCAAACAAGCTAAAGCACGATTTAAAATTAATTGAGATGACACAACAATCTTTGTGATAGAAAACTTTTCACAAATCAAAATGATACTTCACCTCAGAGCTGCTAAGCCCCAATGGCATTATTCTGTATGGGTTCTGTTTTGTGGAACAGAGAGGAAAAAAATCCTTTAATAGCTTCTACTAAAAAGGAATTGCAACTTCCTTCATTCTGAATAAAAAGTAAGGAGCGTTTTTCTTTTCAGTCTTTACAACTGGTGATCTTCCAGAGTATCACATTTTTGGAGAAATTGTTCCCTTTTCACAATCAGACGTCCTTATATAAACCCAACTAATAAGGCAGTTGTTGTAGATGAAATGTTTGTTTTGGGCCTAAGGTTTATTTTTTTTTTCAGTTTAAATGAATTATATAAGATTCCCCACCTTTTAAATCAGTTTCAGCATATATTCTTCCTTAGAATGAGTCCAGCAGCGTCCTGCATCCTGGTAGGACTTGTCCACTCAGCTGGACCAGAAATCTCTCAATCTCAAATTATGAGGACATCTCTTATCTTCACCTCCCTTCAAGTTTTTTTGGGGAATTTAGTTTATGACTCTGGCTAGGTTATTTTCTCCCGGTGAAGCAATTGTATCCTTGTTATGGATGGAAGCTTGAACTCACTGTGATTCTTCAAAATGAAGATCCTCTTATTGTTCAGCTAAAGATTGTTGGTCCCGATTAATGTACTTCGCAATTAGCACTGCTTGTCGTTTTCTCTACCTAAACCACAAATGTAATTCTATCTGAGGAATATGATGTTGACTCCACTGTGTTTCATAGTGGAGATGGTGTCCTTTATGTAAATGTTCAAAGGTGTTTATGTGTCAAAAATCCATGTCCCTAAAAGCTCCAGTTTGGTTCCTTCAGACTAACGTGTTCCAACAAGGTTATTGGAAATTTCAGCATGGGCTGGATGTTTTCATGTTGTAGATTTAAAAAAAAAAAGTTTCTGCAAATCTGTTTAGTTGGTTCATTTGGGGCTTATCAAGATCTAACTGGACAGATGGCTTTTAAAATATTTAAGCGTAACCCCTACCAATTCTATAATCATATGTTCTGAAGGGAAAGACTTTTTCATTGATATCATGCATTGCTACTTTGAAAAACACGATTGTCATTAAATCTGCAATTACTTCCATTTTTTAGAACATAAATGTTATAATTGTTAAAAGAAAAGAGAATTAAAAAAGCTTCCTGATTCAAAACAATGCCGAACAACATTGTTATCTCTACTTCCTTTTCACATACCTTCCATGGAACTTTATCTTAGGCCTAACATCTCTACAATGCCCCTCCAGCTTTTAAGAGCATCTCTTTGTCCATCAACTAATACAACTCCAATATGTTATTTGTTGGACCTCAAAAGGAAATGCAAAATCATCTCCTAATGATAAGTTTTTATTTTTCTTCTACATATCATTTTAGATTTCATATGCATTATTGTGGGTGAACTTACCTTCTAAAATAAACAATAAGGATCCAAAATCTAGAACTTTCTGCCTTTCAGGCATATACAGCTCTGACCTTTTGAATGATGTGATTATCTTCCCATTAAAACAAAACATGCACAAACACAAACCAATCTCTAAAGCATTCGATTTAGAAAATTGTTGTGGATTTAAATTAGATGAGGAGCATTACTGCCATGTGGCTGATTTGTATCAGAGATCATCGGGATTAGGATTATATGGAACATTAATAAAAAAAATGGTGCAGAATGCTTTTTATATTAGGCTTAAATTACTAAAGCATACAGAATAAGTGGAGTGATTAAAAAAAAGAAAGAACAGTAAAAAAAATTCAATCAGACATGTACGATCTGATTGAGTTTCTTACTGTTCTTCTTGGCTGATAGGTCACCCGGGAGGGTTACAGAGACCAAACAACTTTTAGGTGCTTTGTTGAAAACGTTAAAACCACTGTTACTTACCTTCTCTTTCACAATGTTGCCACTTGGCATTGATAAATCGGATAAAATCCACTGAATTTTGCTGCTTTAATGTGTGAAGTATGGAAACAGTTCAAGGGATACTATTTAAGCACCTGTATGCTTCATTTTGTTCAGCATTTTGTCTTTATTATCATTAGTTCTCTTACTGATAATATGAGACTAACAAGCTAAAAATCTTGTTGCTTGTTTTATTTACAGATTTGTGTTTCTTTACCACCTGCTGAAGCATAAAGCAATGTCTGTGTTTATGCTTCATTTCTGCATTTCATCTCAGTTTGACACCCAGATTCTTCTCATTATCTTTAATGGCTTCCAAAAGTGAGGCAACATGTTGGTAAATTACAAAGAAGAGATTATTTTTTCCATATTATAGAGGCTATGTAATTTAAAATCATCTGACAATGCTGTAATTTGTAGTTTTCAGAAGTACAAAATGACTGACCAAAAGAAATGTCTTGGGGTTTTTTTAACACATTTTTTAGCACATTAATTGTTTCCAATGTAATTTGAGAAACATATAATAGTTTTGAGATTGCAAAATCTAATTGTTAAAGGCTGGATTTTTTTTAACACTTCAAAAGGCTTGAAAGGCTGCATTGCAAAGGGAAGTTAAACTCCCATCAGTTTATTTAAAACTATAAAGTTTGTGGATTATATATTTTTCATTTGTTAAAAAAAGAACTGGGGGGAGCGTATATATTTTTTACCCCGTTCCTTGTTAAACTCCTGCCTCAGTCCTCTAAGCCACTTCTAAATTTTTACTGGCTGAACGTGTAAAAACTTTACATTTTGCACCTGCAGGGGGGTTTCTCTGTGGTGTTTTCTACGTATAGTGTATATGCTCCTGTTTTTTTTTTTTGTTGTTTGCGTGCCTACATGTACAGGTATAAAGACTAAACTAGATTTATAACCAGTTTGACCTGTATGGCTGCCACATCCACTCTATAACCAGTTCTATCTGAGTAATGCTCTTTTATCCAGGGTGTGACAGTTTTTGCAAACATCTCAGAGTAAATATTGTGCATTTGTGTTGGTTTGATTTTCTTAGCTGGGAGATTGTTCCTGAGATTTAAGGGGAGGTGTGCCAACCTCAGGTTCTGTGTATCTTGTTTGTCAGGTTCATCTCTGTCACATAAAGACAGCCATAGGAAAGCATGTAGTTTTAAAAGCTTCAATGTGTTCATTATTTTGTCTAGTTTTATGGTTAGAGTTATTCCAGCTTGCTTGAGTTAAGATGCCTCTGAGCTCTACTAATAAAAACCAATCACAGTGGATTGGCTTATGTTTTACAGTGTTTTAGCAATCCACACTGGTTCTAATTATTTATAAAGGCAGAGAGCTAGTTATGCTTTTCTCTATTGAAGTGTAATGGCCTTCAAAGAAGAAAAAATGATTGAAATAATGAAGCAGACTTGTGAAAGCTTGTGCTGTTGAATAAATCTGGATTTTACTACAAAAGAATAGCGGTTATAGTTTTCTAACCAATTTAACAGTGATTATATAACTTTAAAACTTTAATTCCTACAAGTACATTAACTTCAAGGTCAACAGTTGTGGTAGTGAGATTTGATGGTCCCACAGCTGAGTTGATTAACTGATTAATTCATGTCTTTCAAAGTAATTCATGTTTTAATTCACGTCTGTCAAAGTAAGACTTTTTTGTGCCTCGTAAGGTATATTTAGAGGGGGTCAGCACTAAATTATGCAAACTTTACAAAGTGGATGATCAAACAAGCAACTTTTTACACGATCAAAGACATCTTGGAGAAATGAATGAATTCATTGTTTTTTGTTGTTGTTTTCGTTTTTCCTCTTTTATCAATGCTCACAAAAATCCCGAAGTCCTTTCAATGAAATGTCAGGAAAAGTGGCAGATTGGTTGGCATGCTGTGTAGAATCATTGCCCAACCACCGTCCCTCGCTGAGCACTGCCACTCAGCTTGCAGAAAGAGGGCCTTTTTAAAAGATGGGTTGAAATACCGTGATATTTTAATCTTATCAACAGTAAAAAGTGTAGTCGCCCTTACCCTACTTACAATTTACTACCATTCAGTTGGCTGGAACAGTTTTGACAATGTGTTTAAGTGGGCCGTCGGCTGTCAGCATTGAGGCCAAAAGAAAATGCAGAGTTATTTCTACTAAAGAGAAAGAATCTTCTTCATGATAAAGTTTTAGGCATATTGATTGCCAACAAATTATAAAACAAGTGCCTTATTTAACCGAATTTTGTTCTGTTGTTGCTTTAAGCTTTTTTGTTATTTTAAATCCTTTCTCTCTGTTACTGTTTACCTCTAAGCTCTCCATGTTATTGTGATATCAATAGTTTTGTGCTATTTTTTGTTAAATACTTGGATGGAAGAGAAGAGAAAACCAATATGACCCATCATACTATTGCCAAAGTACCTTTCAGATTTGTTAAGTGTTTTTTTCCAGCTTTTTGTGATATATATTTTCACTCTTTAGCCCACAAACTCATGTTTATACCTGTATGCATTCTTACCTTGCAGTTCCAGTTATTTTTGTTGATAAAATTTGAGGCATTTATGCTAAAATTAATGCTGTTTTAAACGTGTGTTTTCAGGTTTACCCAAGTTAACCCAGGTCATCTCTACACAGAGACTCCACACTGACTGACTGATACTCAAAAAAGACGGTGTTGCAAAGTTGAAGGAAGGTGAGCTGCATGCATGCAAGAATCCATTCTTATCTCTACATCTATATGTGTAAGCTCCAGCTTACATTTTGTCTTGCTTTCTACCCTGAATCTTTGCAAGTATCTGAACGTAGTGAGTAATTATTTATGGTACAGCCCAATTAGCTAGAAAACAAAAGAAGCCCTATAAGCAGGTTGGTCGCCATCCAAGCTAAGACAATGACGCAGTGGGTTTGCTTGTGTTCATGCAAGTGGGTACATTTATCTTGTGGGTTCAGTCTGTCTTGGTGTTGTAAGAGCTAAGATTATCACTGTCATCAGTGGTTCAAACATGTTTAACAAGTTTAACTGTGAAGACTGTCTTTTAAATGACATAAAAAAATAACAAGGAAGCATTTTTGGAGTTACTAGGCAGTTGATGATTGGACATTTCTATTAAGGCACATCATTGTTTTTATTTCTTTATTTAGCTTTTTCATAGATAGGCTGCTTTACTTGTGAGTCTGAATATCTTGTATGTTTCAAGTGTAATAAGTGTACTATTTTAAGGTTATACAGGGTAGAGCCCTTGCTTGATGTGCCTATATTCATGAATCTAGTTTGTCATTAAAGCTAAAACATTAAATATTAAAATATTCTTACATGTGCTAAAAGTCATGAACATAAAAACTATTATGTCATTTTGCTATTTTTACATATGCGTTATTGTACAAGAAAATTGTTATGCAACAGTAATAACACCATTCATTCATCATTTATCCTGCTTTTATTTTTTTTTACCAGGATGTGTGTGTAGGTATAGTTTATATCTCTAAGATTGTGTTACTTTTTTTTTACCTAAACTCAGGAGAATCTTTCAACAAACTAACTAAAAAGAAAACACTCATTTTAAAAGTTTGACTTTTAGTTCAGGTATCATCAGGTTTCATCTTCTCTGTTTCCATCTACTGCTCTACTTTTGTACAGCTTACTTATTACACACAGCTGGACTGTATTTCCCAGAAAGATGACGTCTGAAAGGGACTGTTTGCTCTTGACTGTATTTAAAAGTATTTAAAGTAAAGGTAGCTGAGATTTTTATTAGACAAATTGTTGTAAACTATATAATTTTTCTTCCATTTTTCACTTATTAACAGTTTTATGTTTGTCCATTTCATACAATACAAAATATTAAGGGTTGTTGAATACTTTTCTAAGGTTTTATTCAAAGCTTTACAGGTAGAATCACTTCCAATAAAGTGTATTTATAAAGCACGTTTAGAAGATACCAGAGAGTTGACCCAAAGTGCTGTACACTTATAGATTGTCACTTCATCGATTTGAATGTTTGCGTTTTTCTCATGCTGGCAAAGATGCATCTGTATAATTCTGTTAAACATTCTAAAAATGTTTTTTTTCTCTTTTTTTTCTAAGGCTGCAGTGCAGCATGCTGTTTTCACACATCAGTTAGGCCAAATATGACACTGACACCTTATCCTGTCGCGATCCAGGTCTATTACACATTTGGCGTAGCACTGGGACGGGCTTTCAGGAGAACATAATCAACCGTGGTTTATATTTACAGCATTCAACATCAGATGCCACATGCTTCTTCCTGCCTACTTTAGTTTGTCTCATAGACCAAAACAAAACCCTCCTCCCTCATTTGTGGCCTTGTTGTCAGGATTATAGGTTCTCTACTAAATGCACTTTAATTTGCACGTTTTTTTGATCACAGTTGGTCAGGCTGTGCGGTTGAAGAATTCACTCTCTGCTTTGGTACACTGCCTACTTATGAATGTAAAGTATTTTTTTATGCAGCTCACCCCAGTGGCCTTCTCCACTATCAGTGTTTGGGGTCTGCATTTGTGCGTAGTGGTTTCAGTGAATCACTGGAGAGCCTAACAATATGCTCCACTGCTCTTCACACAGCCATGGCTGCCTTTTCTTAGTGTGGGAGGAGATTTTTGGATGTTTTGATTGTGTTAATTTGCTCCATTATATTTTTGTTGGGTTTCATTTGCAGGTTAAGCGATATATCTTGGAATAATTTATCAGGGTTAACAAGTACAGATCTGAAATGGGTGTTAGGTGCCACCTGGAATCTCTGCTGTTTAATTAACCCACCACCACCAAAATGAAAAATAATATCTATTAAAAGGAAAATAATATCTATTGTGGTCTTACCCTCTGTTAATATTGTAATATTAGGGGTCTGCAATTGTAAAGATAGTTAAACTTTCACCACTAATATTTCTGTACTGTAATAGTGCAATGCAGTTTAGCCACCATATCTATTAGAAAAAAGAAATAAAAATCAGTTGTGAAAGTCTTCATCCCACTAATATGTTGTGCAGGTTTGAAAGAAAGCCACATAATTTAATTTTTTTGTTTTTCTAGCAAATATTTCTCCCTTTTGAATTACAGAAGCTGACTCATACACTATTTTATGCACAAACACACCATCTGTTGATTTTCTGGATTACTCTTTCCCTTGGTTTTCGATCCCTTCTTACCAGACTCTTCTATTATCTCTTGCCTTTACTGCTGTCTAATGTTTCAAGTTTTCTTTGTATGTTGCATCTTACTTGGCCCTATTTCACCTTGTCTGTTTATCCTTCTGTCTTCATCTTTCTCCTTTTCTTCCCGTGTCATTTCTTCTCTCTTTCTTGCCCCTTCAGCCGCAGTGTCCTTGAGAAAGCAGTGACTTTGCTGGTGAGCCTAGCCATGCACGTCCCATCTCTTCTTTTTTTAAACGCCTCACTCAACATACTGAATATACAAACGCTGATGCACGTGTGTCTTTAAAGGCAAGGCAGCGCTCTCACGCAGAACCAGCCCTTACAAGTATTTTCCCTTTGTTCTCAATGAATAATTTAGCCCGTGTCATTTTGCACACATTAATGCAAATATTGACAAAGCTGCATCAGAGAAACACCGAGATCAGCGTCTGCAACGTTTAGCACAGTTTCTGCCCACACAGTTTAGACACGCAGACGCCTGAAAGGGACGTAAAGTGACTTTTGTCTGTTCAGTCCTCCATTTTTATAGAGACTTGGCAGTAGGACTTTTCAACATTTGAAAAACAATATTAGTTGATAAATGTCAGCCTATACGCTCAAATATTTGAGTAATAAAAACTGGCTTTAATGCATAATTTCAATTATATTTGCTTTTGTTTTGTCACAATTGCTTTAAGATGATTGACTATAAGAACTGTAGTTATTTGTCCAGCATGGAAATGTGATCCTGCTATGCCCAGCTCTTCATTAGCAGTGCCCTCCTCTAATCTGGAATCTAGAAAGCCCGTTGTGACAGTTTTCCGTGGCTTTTGAAATATAGATGGAGTCTGATTGTCTGGTTGTAAGATGAGACGTGATAGTCTCTTGACGCTGTTTGTTCCCTGTTGGCCTCTGTTTTCCATTAGAGTGTGTGTTTGGTCGCTGCTTTATCCTACCACCTTATGTGTTTTCAGCTGGGGATCGGGTGTCTTCTCTGCAGTGCTATGTATGGCAGATGCACTTTTGTAATCGCATCCTAAATGCTGTTTTTATGCACGTACTCCGAGTCTAATCTTAGTCTGAGTTTTTAATTAGCTATGTAAGCCATGTCAGATCTTTTTACACACATTAACTTACTTTAACATTTTATTACACTATCTTATTGTCTCCATCACATCTCTTTATCTATGTTTTTACCCCCCTTACTTTCTCTCTCTTGCTTCCTTGTGTTTGTCCCACATTCAGCCGAAAAAAAAGGGCTCTTGTAACCATGGTGACCATTCCCAAAGGAAAAAGTTGAGGACGAATCTTGTTCACACTCACTTTCCATCCTTTCTGCCAGGCATTGTTGCAATCTGGTGCGTCACTTCATGCACAAAACAGAAAGCAGAAAATAATAAGTATTTGACTGACACATTGCTGTTTTTAATCACTTCATTTGTCACATATATATATCTATATATATAGATATAGATATAGATATATTTAGATACATATATATATAAAGCTAATGTTTACATATGTGAAAGAGGTACTGTCTAAGAAGTTGTCATGGAAGTATTAACTTTAGTAGCACCATAGATTGGCTGTTTTAACATTTTATATATAATTGTATAATATGATCTATTTTTAAAGGAAATATTATTTCACTGCTACAAAATCTTAAATATTTGAATAATATTTAGTAACATTCATTATTTATTGTTATTTAGATGTTGATACCTAGCATAAATATAGCATAAACATTTCCTACCAGATTATGTGGCGAGGCCGCTGGCGTGCTGCGCATCGAACATTTACAGTATATAAACGGCCTTACGCCTATAAATGACGGTGTTCCTTTAGTTCCCTTTAACCCTTTAAATGAATTCAAGTCAGTTTTCAAACGAAGACTTAAAAAAGTGTATACACAAGCTGATGCATTTTACTCTCACTCTTCTCTCTATTTCACTCTTTTAAACATGTATTAAGTGTCTCAGCACTGCTGCCTGGTAGCAATAAGGTCCTGGGTTTCCAGGTCTGGCTCTTTTTTTTCAACCTATATGCTCCATCCATATACTCATATTTTCTCTTATTGTGCTCCAAATTCTGAAAACATGACTGTTAAGTTAATTGCTTAAGATACCCTTGGGTATTGGTTTTTCAGTGCATACATTTTTACAGCCATGTTTTTCCTTTGTCCCCAAGTTTCATCTCATCCTATGACTGTTGGTTAGCATAACCTTGATTTCTGTGCCCTTGACCAATACATGCTAATAGAGATGAGACAAATAAAGAATGAAAGATGCCAAAGGATGAAGCGTGTAGGTGGAATTATTTTGGAGGATATTGTATTTTGCTAGTTAATCTAGTACGCAATGGTTGCAAAAACTTTTAGTTTGAGTTGCTGATCTTAGAGCTTGGACATTTCACGCTAAATATATGTACAAAACCCTTCAAGAACGTACAGTTTTTTAAAAGATATATAAAAATGCTGTCATGCTGTAATCTTCTCATCCACTTAGGTGGAATCAAGGTGTAAAATCCACATTATTGTTTCACTCTGGGAGTTTTTGTTTCTTTCCCTCTCTCTTTTCACCTTGACATGAAAGTTTAGATAGTCTACGCTTGCCTGCCTCCAAGTTCTCCAGTAATTTTCCAGCACTTTAAAAACATGCAATAGCATTTAAAGGTGATGCTAGAACATGATGCACTCTACCGACAGGTTCTTACCCCATCCCCTCATGGCTGGTATCATTAAATGGGGTCCAGTGCCCACTATATTTCAACGTAGTGGGCAGCTATGCTGAAAGTTATCACCACTATACCGAAATTAGGCTAATATAATCATTTTTTGCCACATCTGGGTTCCCTTTTCCGGTACTATGTTCAGCAGATTTTAGACTGCATTAAAAGTTGTCAAAATGACTCCGAAATTAGGCCGATATGTGCTGAATCTTAAATCACCCTAGCAACCACGGAGATTGTGTTTTCAAACACATTTACCTCCTCATTAGCACATAAATGTGAGAGATCTGTCTGTCTGAGGACCTCTAGTCAGCACTATGAAAATGCGGACCCCCCACCCTTCAGACACTAAGTGCATTTGCAGGCAAGTGAACACCTGCGCTCTCACCAGCAACAGAGAATAATCTTTGAAGAGGGGGGGGAGTGACCAGGTCTGGAATGATTCCCAAACTGCTGGTCTGTCAAGCTGATCCGGACGATGGTCCGAGTGTTTGGGGGGTTTTATACTCGATAAATGATCGTTCCTGCATCAGTGAGTGAACAGTGACCCCGCCTCTACCGCGGATTGACTTCAATCTGATTGTAAGGAAAAATATGAACATTACCAAGCACTCAACAGCCCACCATTACGTTCATAAAAATCCTTTGGAAACTGTAGGGTCTTACCTTTCCAATAACCTATTACATGATGCAGTGTTGGTGGGTGACAGAGGTTATAAAAGTGGAAGTCAAGGTTTATTTACACACAGTTTCTCTTCTTTAAACCCGTCTCTGGATACAGTAAATGGCACACAGGGGCATGTGGGACACAATATTGTGTGTGTGTTTAAGTGCTGATATGATAGGGAACTGGACTTTAGATTTGTGTAAGAGACCCTTCAGGCTTCGAATAAATAAGAAAATTAAATTTGTATGTGTATATCACTTTTATAATTTAACATAAGTTCTTACTTGATTGATGATTATTTAACTGTGGCTCATTAATGATATTAATCATAAACTGTTGCAAGAACATTTCCCCTCTAACCACCCTTTTTGTCTTACAGATTCCTTATCTGCAATCATCTTTTTATATAGTTTTGCAGTTTCATTCTTCCTTAACCAGCATCTTCCCTTTAATTCTGAGGAAATTAAAGTGCATGTCATGCATAGTTTACCTACATACTTGCAGAATTCCCACACAATCTACACATAGAAATGTGTGTGGAGTTTTGAGAAATTAAATTAATTTATTACTATTTGAAATAAAAAGTGTAAAGGTGAAGCAGTTTAATTACCTTTCTTGATGCAGCGTAAGTATACACTGTTGTTGACCTCTTGGCACACTGTATTCAGCAGCATCATGTCCAGCCTTTGTTATTTATTTCTAGCGCTTTGCTATTTTTTTGTAATTTTCAAGACTCTGATAATCGAACATTTGTCTTAAGATCTAATGTTTTATATGTGACATGAACCATGAGCTGCTCCCAGCATGCAGCTGTTAGGGCACGCAGCATCACAGCCACTCTCTCTGCCACACAACAGGTGTGTGATGGCTACCTAGTGGAGGAGAAGTGATGCTAGCTCATTGAACTTGGTACTGTTTCTTTCCCCGTCATCATTTTACTAACAGAAAGTTTGGGAAATTTAACAATTTTACATTGGAAATGTCAGATATTGGTACATTTGATTATTAAAACGAAGAGTGCGCATAGAGTCCAAGCAGCTCACAGTACGCACACTGCACTCCAGAGGAGTTTCTAGGAGCCTTTAGTTGCACTGATATTTGCCCCTTTGGTTTTGCAAGTACTAGCTTTTTCGAACTCTTTATAAAGGATCTTTTTAGCTGTTTTCAAGGTGAGATTGGTAATTGGTTGTGTTTTTCTCTTGGTGTATTTTGCAGAGTACCTGCGTTTGTAGATTCGTGTCTCTCTTGAAACCAAAACATCTTCAATTAAAAGAAGGTTGTTGTTTTCAACCATACTGTAGCCTGTCTTCGTCGCCTTAGATTTTCCTAATTTTTTTTGTTCTCAGACATTTTTCATTTCACTAAACTTTATCCATCTGGGTCTGTGAAGAAGGTGGACATCTAATAGTAAGAGATCCATTGGGTATTTATATTATCCATCGTATAATATAAATACAAACATTTGAGCAAACTACTATATGTGTGTGTGTGTGAGTATATATATATATATATATATATATATATATATATATGTATGTATATATATATTTAAATATGTATATATATATATATATATATAATAATTTTTGGGGGGGGATTAAAGATTTTTTCCTTTACATTCTGTAAAGTTTTCCACCTTTTCTAAGCTGTTCATTTCCACAATATTCACATCTTGTTTTCAAACTCTCTCTTACCACGTCAAATACCATTCCTTTCTTCTCTCTTCTCCCTCCTTTTCCTTCCTTTCTGCCGTCCTCTGTCTTCTCCGCTAAGTAAGAGAGAAACAGGAAGGAAGTATGAAATGGCTGCACCATAACCAAGCACTCTGCTGAAAATGACCTGAAATAGCTGTGATCTCTGGACACTTAAGTTTTACAACAATGCTGGTTAAAATTCTGGATGTTAAGCAGCACACCCTCAAAGAACACCGTCTATGTAAACATTTATTTAATCTGTCTGTGGAGGAAAAAAACACAACAAATGGTTCTGGAGCAAGTTTTAGTCTAAGCAGCTGCCAAAAAGTCTGTTTGTTTTCTTCATACCCATATTTAATAAAAACTGATAGCTAACAGGATTTATGTTTTTATACTTCATGCCAAATACTACAAGGTCTCTAGTGTTCAATCTGTTATGCTTCTCCTTAGACAGAGCAATGTAACTTGCCAGCAGTGCAACTAAAAGAAAAAACAAAAAAACAGAAAAGCCATTATTACAAAAGACACACCTTTACACGTGACACTAGTCATTGCTAGCAAAGCTGCTTTCTGTAGACTATGTATGAGCAATCCAGTTAAAAGTTTTATAAAAAGCCCTGAGCCCTTTGCTGGGAACACTACACAGGTTTCCTGTAAATTCGGCAACAAATAATGCATGAAAGCCTTACAATAAGAGAACCAGGCTGAAATGGCCAGAAATTATTCCCAAGTCCAACAGTATATCCGACCAGCGCCTTCAAAAGGTACCCCAGCATCTATCACACGCTCCAGGAACGACGCCTCCAACCAGTTGGTCACACCACATTTGCATATGAAACATGAACCACCATGCGTTTGTAATACCAGCATAAAGATCAAGGCGTGCTGAAATGACTAAATTTGCAAAAATGAATATTCAGCTCTGGGTTCAGTTCTTCACAGGTCAAATACCACTTTAAGTTGCTTATCCAGCAAAGTTTTTGTTAGACCCAACAACTCACACTGAAACTCTGGTCTTTATCTCATCTTTTGTTGTTTACCGTTATTGCAGCAGTCTACAGTCAGTCGTTTTCACCCCTTTCAAATGTACACTGTAAAAAGAAACACATTTTATTTTAAATGTGGTTCCTTAAAAACTTCTAAGTTCCTGTTTTGGAAATTGATTTTTTTTTTCTCTCCTGCTATTTTTTCTTACTGACTACAGATTTTATGTTTTAGTAATTTTATGTAACTCCCAGGTGTATGAAAGGACTGTGTATGGAAAAGGAAAAGACGGTATGCAAAATAATTTGTGTCCATATTATGTTTATAGTATACATAAAGATGCATCTTCAGCCTTTAGTCAATGTTCTTGCTCGTCGTAGATTAAATTGTTTTTCTTTGCAAGGTCCATATTTAAAAGTTAACCACTTTAGAAATGTTTACCATAGTGTAACTTTTTCTTTTTTTTCATGTTTTTTGTTCATTTGCAAAAATAGGTTGAAAAGGTTTAGGTTTAGGTTTAGGTTTAAAAATTTCAGCTAAAAAAGTGTGGAGTTTGACATGGAAAATTTGTAGAAAACATTGTTTTCTTCTACTATAAAATGACTAATTTTTTTACAACTTTCAATAATCATTATATCCTACCAGCAGCCATATCTCTGGTTTAGGTCGGTGTGGGATCGGATGTACCACAGAGACGTTAAACAGCATTATGCTCACTGAAGCCCATCGTGGTATTAGACCCACTCTGGACTACCACATTCATCCTTACATGTACCCAACAAACACAGGAAACATTTTATTATTGAGATCAACCATTGACCTACATTTTGTTTAAATAATTCAATGTTTCTGTGATGTATTTTCTGACATGAGCCTTAAATCATCTTTGAAGTTCATAGCTACCAGAGTATGCTGATTGCCTCTCAGTTTTAGATAGATGTTACGTATTTGCTTTTCCCTGTGTTTACTATATGCTGATCGTAAAAATTAAATGGTACACACAGATTGGAAGATTTGCTGCATGTCCACAGAAACACACAAAGCACATATGGCTTGGGGTGTGACAGTGTTTTTGCTTGCAAACATAAGTTGAGCAGCTCTTAAAGCAGGATTTGGCTGCTAGGTGTCATCAGAGGAGACAAGTAGGCAAAGACCACTTAAATGTCACTTACATTGTAACAACCACTGCCTCTGTGTGAATAAAATGGTCTGTAGATCTGTAAGATGTAGAAGCATGTAGAAATATAGTGTTGCTGAAAAACAAAGGAAGCTATTGCCATGACGAATACACACACTAGGTATGCACTATATGCTGTAGAGCTTCAACACAACCCTGACAGGACCATCTGTTCCTGCTGAAATCAGCATAGCAGGATCCTACCGGCGCACAGACACAGATGTAGCTTGCTTCAGTTTTGGCATAGTGATAGTCTATTTATTCCCCACACTGACGCAGGACTGTACTCACACTGCTGAAATGAGTAATATGATGTGGATGCAGGACTTAATACTGCATACTAGATAGATAGATAGATAGATAGATAGATAGATAGATAGATAGATAGATAGATAGATAGATAGATAGATAGAT
>JAUZNJ010049801.1:0-27261 GCA_034780135.1 Jordanella pulchra
CTATCACAGAAAAATAAGACTTGTAGAACTTATTGGAAATTCAAGACAGCCATGACATTATGTTTTTTACAAGTGTAAGTAAACTTTTGACCACAACTGTACCTCTAGCCTTCAGGAGCAGTCTGAAGTAACAGTACCTCATGTTTTTAAAGGTACACCGTCCCTACTCCTGCCTCTGCAATACACACCTTAACGAGGCTTTGGACCGAAACTTTATTATCTTTTACAAGTATTTTCTGGATCCCAATTATTTTCAAGGCCGGATCTTTCGCTTTAAACCTGTATCACTGCTGTGCAATTCTTACAAAACTAACTTATGAAAGTTATATGATACTTTGCAAAATGCAGCTATGACTAAATCTTTGTGATTCATTCAGTTGATATTTTAAGCTAATGCATTTATTTTCCCACAGAATGAAGAGCAGACAAGCATTAGTGTGCCACCTACTGGCTGGGAGGAGTTAAACTGGCTGCACCTTGAATAAATGTACCAACAATTGGCCAGGAATGATTTTCGAAACCCTTCATCAGGGGATAATGTGATCTCAGATATTATGCACAGGCTTGTTTTTAATTGGAAAAGTATGTACTAAAGTTTATACTGTTTTTAATTTCATAGCTGCAATTTAAATTGGGTCTAATATCAGCCAGACAGGAAGATTTGGCAGCAATAATATTTTTACCACAGCATACTGAGTCATAACCATAGTGCTGTATCCCCCCAGGCTGTGTGTTCAGTTCCTTACTGTTCAGGGTGTAAAACAGAACTGGTAATACACACATTGGAAAGCATACATGATCTTTAAATTTGTGGATGTTAAAGAGTCAATATAAGGAGATGAAACTATGGGCTGTAGACCTTCCTTGCTGGGATTGATCAAGGTCAGTATTCTGGATGATTAGATGCTGCAGCACACATAGATCCGTTTTAAACATACTTTTATTAAATGATCAAATAGCATCCAAGCGCTGATGCATTTTCCAACCGATGAGATGTGAGGCAGTACACATCCCTCATAGAGGTGTGCCTAGTAAAAAACCTAACCTTATCATTATCTGGGGCTCTTTTTCCTTCTTCCCCGTAACTGTTACCTGGTAAGATCCTCAGTTTTGTGTTCAGAGTTGTTCTTAATGATGTTTTAATGTCTGTGTGATCGCTTCTGGTTTTTAAGATCTGGGAGGAATAATAAGACCTTATAGGCAGCCTACCATCACTTTAACTGTCAAACAGCTGGATTTAAAGATTAATACGGACAAAAAGGATGATAATCGACTTTTGGATTTGACAGCCTGATCAAATATTCCTCAGAGTGAATAACATCAAATTCTTTAGAATACTGATCTTTAATTACTTGATAACATATTTTAAAAAAAACCTTTCCTGGTCATGGGAAATAGATGAACATTTTCAACACAGACTGCTCTTTCTGAGGTACTTGAAATAAACTCGACTGCATACCAGAGTCTTCATTAAATCCTGCAGAGCAGAGGTAAGGGTGGTGTTGACATACTGCATCTCAGCCTGGTATATCCGTGGAATATGGTGGACAAAGAAGAAAGCCAGCGGAGTTGAAAAGGAAAATTGGCCTCAATCTCAGTTCATCTTTGTTCACTCCCTGCGAGAACATTGGTAAGATCAGGATTTTATACCCTCTCCAAAAAGTTTTAATTTCTTCATATTAATTTTAAGTATTTACAAATGTTTGTAGACTAATCTATCATAAATCTCAGAAAAACTTTCCTTCTTTAGTTGAAGGCTGTTAGGAAAACAATGAAATAACAACCAGCATGATATTTTTTATATTATCCTCAGACATCAAACCTTCTTTCGAATAGAACGATCTTGCATGTTTTTATAAATTTAAAGATCTCCATATGATTAAAAACGGTAACCCTCACCCTCTATTATGCTCACTTTCAACTCTTAGTGTTAAACTAATCCTGATCCATTTACTGTCAACCTTAATCAAACAGGACAAACAATAGAGAACTAGGAAGTCTGTTCATCTTTAAATATTACTCTGATATGGTTCAACATTTTTAATGGTTTCCACATTGTCCAGTAATGATCTCATCATCACAATGGAGTCACACACAGCTCAGTTATAAAGAAAAGGACTTTAATTCAGCTTCCTCTGTTCTCTGAAGCAGCTGCACCCATAAAAGACTTCATATTTCATTTATGATTAACCTGCAATAGATCGGCTTATAGTTCCTAACCCTGGAGCTAACAACAGGAAGGAAATACTTTCACTGAATATACCCCCAGAATGATGTGATTTAGTTACAGTTTAAAAGCCAATATCAACCTAATAGAGAAGATATATAATAAGAATCATAAATTCAGTCCAGACATTGCACAGTGTGAACCCCTTGCTGCTGAACAGTCCCTATAATGTCTCATAACTTTTAAGAAGGAAAATATGGCAACCCCAAAGCTTTCCCACGTGTCACCACCAGATAGAAAAACAGATTGTTGGCAGTAACAACAAACACATGAGCCTCGACTCCTCCTGGCTTCCATCCGGATCTCTACAGCAAACACAATCACTAACGGAACATTTCCAAGTGAAGAGTGAAGGGTGGATGGGAGTAGTGATGGGGGAAGAAAAAAAAGGAAAAACAAATTAGTTTTTGGCTCCAGTAGGAAACTATCAACTTTCTTTCATAAAGGAAAAACTAATGAAGGATGAATTAGAGGAAAAAAAATATTGCACAATAAGTATAACTTGTTAGGACCTCTTAGGAACTACTTTGTATTTTTTATAAAGAGTGAAATAAGGTCCCAACGTAAGAAAACAAACAATTAAATATCTGCGTTTGCTTGATTATTCCAGAGTATGAAGGTATAATATGCATGATCAACTTTATCTGGAGCCACACATATGCTAACTGTTTTATGGCTCATTTTCCTCCAGCCTGAGTTTTCTGTTTAGAGATCAGTTTTAAACCAGAGTAGTCCCGGTTTGGAGTAAAACAGCCGTAACATCTGTGGTTAAAAACGCGTCGGTTGTTCTAGCTGTAATCAGATGACAGTCAACAATAAATAATCACCTGAATTTGACAGTAAACATTGTTGAGGAATTTTTACTGAGATCCAAAGTAATGCCAGCTGAGGGTTCCAGTCCCTTGTAAAAGTATTTTATATAATTTGAAGCTTTTCATATTTTCTCACTTAATAGCAACATCATCGTATTTTATTTGGATTAAAAGTGACAGACCATCACAAAGTCATGTACAAAGTTAACATAGTTTTGAAAATCTTTTTCTCAGACACAAATCTGAGAAGTGCTGCATAAAGTACCACCTTTTACTACATTTCCAGCTCCTGATTTTTTTACAGTGCATCTCGGACTGTTTTGCACATTCAGAGAAGGACGTTTTTTTTTTTTTTTTTTTACCATTTTTCTGCAAAATTGCCAAAACTTAGATAGTCTGTTCACATCATGTTTCAAATCTTGATGCAGTCTGTCGGTTTAGTTTAGTTTTGGACTCTGAATGGGTAGATTTACACTTGAATATGCTCCAGTTTAACTTAAACTACTGTACTTCTGGTTGTATATTTAGAAACTGTCCTTTATTAATGTGAACTTTGACCCCAGTTTCAAGCCTTCCGCAGCTTCTAAGAGGGAATTCTTCTGTGATTTTTTATTTTTTTTTTTATCTCCTTTCAGTGTCACGTAGACTATGATCATTTTGCTGTCACAACAACAAAATGCATTCCCACCGCATGATGCTGCCACTACCAGTAGGTTTTATGCTGAGGATGTTGCAACCAGTAGGATGTGAAATATTATTTTTCAAAATGATTTGCTTATTTTTCTAAGCAAGAAGATTTCTAAGATTTTTATCACTTAAAAAAGACTGAATTTATGAATCCTTTTCTTTCCTCTTAACTTTTATACAATACTTAGTGTCAGTCTATCATGTAAAATTTTGACCAGATTCATTAAAGTTTGTGTTTGTAGCAGGGCAAGACTTCAACAAATTTAGATTTTAGTCTTTGCTTATTTTTGTTCCTGTAGAGCTTTGTTCATATTTTAATGTGGCTCCTTTTGTAGGCAGTGTTGTACAAATGTTCTAGTTTCTTTTAATATTTTATATATATATAATATTCATTTATATTTATATATATAATTTTGTACACTTTTTCTCAGTACCATTTATAATTCCATTGCTATGTCCTGCTGAATTTTACTTCCTTTTCAACCCTTTGCACGGCACCTGAAATATTGCTTTAATATTTTGCTTCTTAACTTAATGGCAAACAGAAACGACCAGCTGGAAATTTCTAAGGCCAAAACACAAAAGTGTAGCCAGACAATTTTCAAAAGGGTTTTTCGCCCGCAAGGACCAATGTGCACAGAGGTGTCTAAAAATGTATGGCCCTAGAACTAGTTCAGGGTCAATCTACACTAATCACACAGTACCAACAAGAAAATGAAGGAACACAGTGTCCATATTTCTAAATAAATCACTGAAGAGATACTTTATTTTTTTAAAGCACTTGTTAATTAAATTACCCTAAATTAAAGGTAAAGGGGCCAATCTTTTGGGTTTGAGTTTCAGTGAATCTTCCTATCTACTGGGTGTCCCACATGCTGGTCTTTGTGATGTGCTCATCTAAGGCGGATTCTTGCTGCACACGCACACTTCAAGTGTTTATGTATCCAGTTAGCTTGGGTTGTGGCTCCACTCCTCTTACCCTATACTTTGAAAATGGCTGAGAGTCGCAAATAGCAAAGTGTTATACAAGTTTCTGAGAAGAAGAGTAAGACCTGAGAAGAAAGAAATAAGATCAGCATGTTTTGGGGATATTCTTTCATGCCAGAAGAGAGAGGAGGAGGATGCTGCTCATGTGCCGTTATTCTAAAGGTGACTTGTGGGTTTCTACCTCCATTACCAGGAAATAATCGTCTGCCATACCTTTAATCAAAAATGATTCTGCATCAGTGGCCGCTGCTGCTCTCTGAAACACAGGAGGCTCAGAGGGGTTAATTAAATCCAAACTTAAATTACTATATTAACAAATGTTAAAACACATAAAACACATTATACGAGTGAAAGTAGCTGTTGCAAAGCACTTTGAAGCAATAAACTCCAGAAAAAGTTCAACACATGACGACTGCTCTGTTTGAATGAATGCTGTTCTTTCTCTTCTGAGTCTCATGAGGAAAACCTTCCCTCAGTCTGGCCACTGTCAATCAAATCTTTAAGCATGGAGCAGCCAGCTTCATGACCCTCCCTCGGCCCGCCCCTGCTCCATAGACCACATTTTAATTTTTTAATGGTTTTCCAATCAGAGTTCCACTTTCTCAGTAGTTGCTTCAATGCATAGAAGCACAAGCCTCTACTGGGATTCTGCACAGAGACTGACTGGCAGCATCCTGCTACTCTGGAGGGGGGGTCGTGTCAATGAGTAAACACCACTGTTCTACATACTGTATACATACATTCATCAAGTTTAGTTGTCATTTATCTCTTAATACACAGTAGACTCCTAGATGACTTAGAGAGACTCATACTTTTTCCTGCTATCCTATAAAACATAAAAACTAGACCTTAACAGAGCACGAATTCTGTATATGTCATATTTAATGTTATTATATTGAATGGAAAAAGTCACCTGAAGTGGCCAGTGGGTGGTTAACAGTTGCCATGGACACCCCGGCCCTCATCCAACTACACCACTGGATTTTCCATCTGATCTGACAAAAGATTGGGTCTTATAGTGGCCATAGAAATTAGAATATGTTGAACTAATGTTTGCACAAACTGCTGGGAATCCTGAAATCACGTCTCCAGCTTTCTAAGATCAGTGAGTCAGTTGGTTTGACAGGCATAGAGACAGGCTGTCACTTCCAAATCCAAACTAAAATTGTCAAATCTTGACATAAACTGGCTGAATATTTATCATACAGGCTGAAAATGGTGCAAACATAAACTAAGTTTAGCGGTAAAAGTAAAAAAAATAAAGAGGAGTGGCAGTCTTGTTTGAGCATTAAGCACAGTCTGTTGTTTCCTTTCTCACCAGCATATTCTCATGCGAGTCTGAGAACCTTTTACAGATTAAATTGTGGAGTCAGACCCAAGCAGTGTGTTCTGGCCTTTAATCTGAAATGGTGGAGAGTGAACACAGTATTTGTGCTATGTCTATCATGTTAGCATGAATAAAAGGTTAAAAAAACACTTGTGCACCTTTATAGCAGGCGGGGTTGTCTGTTTATTAGGCTTCAAGTTGGAAACATCTGGAGCTTTTATCTGAAACCAGGGCAGATGGAGCAAATTTTACTGGCTGTCAATCTAAAACTGAAGAATATCTTAAGCGATCAGATTCTGCTGGATTACCTAAAGAACGGGCGTAAAACCGGAACAGCGAAAGGAGGTAACAGCTTTAGACAACATGAAAGGAGGCTAAATGAACAAATCATGTCAGCAGAGAGCCAGCTCCAACAGCCTCCTCAAAGGGACCACCTCTAAGCAGCCACATTGTTTGACATCTGTTTTGCAGCTTGGCTCTGAGCAGCGGTTTGTGTTGAGAAAGCAGTGTGCGTATATCATCTTTGGCCCACATCCAAGGGGGTCGTGGCTGCTGGCTAGGTTGTCCGATGCAAACGTTTCATGAGGAGGACAAAGAAACCAACAAAGAAGGACAGCGGGTGCTGAGCTGTTCTTCCCAAACATATTTGCTTTGCTCAAAAGTTTATAACGCCACCTAATAAGAAAGCAAAACACAGACATCTTTAATTTCATTGTTTGTTTCTTCTCTTCCTGTTTAAATGCTGCATTTCAGCCTCTATGTTTCTCCCAACTCAACCATGAAAGCAAATCTGATTTAGATTTCCTGAAAAAAGTTTCAAATTTCATTTGTCAAAATGATTTAGAGCTTTCAGAAAATGTGTAGTTCAGCTCAAGGCTCAGATTAATGTTACCTTTGATACCATATCAGCCTTTGGACACTTGCAGATTTATTAGGTGTAAAGCTCACTGAACATGCTCTGTCTAATGCATGTATCATCTCTTTCTTTTAAACATACAAGGGATGAGATCATTCCTATTCCGATCTGAGTGGTTCACCCACATATAACACCTCTGTCAGGGCGTTCTTTACTCTGTTTCTTGGCGAGACACATTTCCAGACACATTTATCTCAGAATATTACTGTTCCAGATTTTCAAACATTAAATTATGTAGGCCCCCTGAGTGCACCAGTGTCAGGAAACAAATCACAAGAAGCACATCTGATTTAGATTGTAGCATTGAACCATTTTTTGCAATTCTTGCTGACTTCTAGAACCAAGCGTCCTCTGCGAGACAAGTGGATGTAATCTTAAAAATATAAATCTTCCCCATTCAAGACTCTAACTTCAGTGGATTCAATCTGGAACCCTTTACTGAAAGTGGTGCTTGTTTGGTTTATAAAAAAGAAGCTGTTCAACCTGCCATAAAACACATTAATAAACAGAGGGGAATGTTTTGAAAAAAGATAATTTATTCATTTTTCTTAAAGCTGCATTATTCATTAATAAAAATAGAAGTTACAGAAGTAGAAAAGCAAGAATGAACCTTCATCTCTGACACAATAAACTGATCCTGTACATCACCAGGATGGAGATAAATGATGCTCTGCACCAAACACAGAAAAGACTCCTTAATTGGACGCAAATTAAAAACACATAATCACTCAGAAAGTGATTATTTAGGGAAATATTGTGGTTTTTATTTTAGCTTCAGCAAATGAAAGCTGAAAAAAAAAGAAAATTAACTAAAAACAACTTAACAAGCATACGTTGTGTAGAAAAACAGGTTAACTTTAAAGAACATTTAAAAAAGATTGGACTTGGTGTAAAAAAATATATTTCAAGATCTCATAAAAAATGACATCTTTATGGTATTATGCCACATGGGACATTGAGGAAAGAATACAAGGCAGCAGTGTCTCAAAAAACACTGAGTAGTATTTAATAAACCAAAACATTTTTATCTCAACCCTTTGCAGTGTAACATTGCATGAAAATGAAAGATTTTAGCAATATTGTGTAAAAAAATATTGGGAAAAATAATCATGAGTTTATTGTAATAAAAAAGTGCTTTTTATGTTGGTTTTAACAATAGTTGGTTTTTAAAAAAACATAATAAAGACTTTCTAAACCTTAAACTGCTGCAATGTTTCCCTGTTCAGCAAAGATTCTGTGTTTCATCTGCAAGCAAATAATATTGATACAATGCAAGACGTGTCCAGCACTAAAAGAAAAAAATATGTCATTAAAAGCTGCATTGTGTGCTTTAATGCTGAATATTTAAAAAAATGAAATAGCTCTTTCTGCTGTGGCTAAAGAAAAGGCGTGCCTATGTTTTTAGCTTCTTTGGAGGGACCTTTTTAAGAGCTTGGTTCTTCCGATCCTGGGCTGTCTCCTGGTCAGGGTGAGTTTGGGGCGTATTTGACTCATGGAGTTGTTTAAGGCTGAGGGTTTGTTGCTCCTTTGACGTTTCCCGCTGAGCCAGGCGTAGGAGACGTTTCAAACTCTTCACCTTTTCCTTCAGGTGACTGTTGGCTTTCTCCAAAGTACGCACTTTCTGGGAGAGAGTCCTCACCCTCTCCTCCTCCTCAAACAGAGCTTTCTGAACTGTTGAGCACAACAGCTGGGAGGAGACAGAAAAAGAATAATCTTGTTTATTCAAGCATTACACCAAAACAGTTTACAGCTCTAAATGACCGGGAAGAGCATGAAGATAAAATACCACATTTGTGTTGATGATTTATCATTTGTTTGATATCACTGAGGTAGGTCTTAGTTAAATGGGTCAGGGAAAAGTATTTTATATACATCAATTTAAAAACATTTAAATAGGAAGCAGGAAAACAGACCAAAACAATCCTGAATAAATATTAAAAAGCTTTTCTACCCATAACATTTTCTTTTTGCATTTTTTTCACATAAGAGCAACAGATTTCAAAGCTTTTCATTAAAATTTTACGTGACTTCATGTGATAAATTAATGCACAATTATGAAGTGAAAGGGGGGGTAAAGAAAAAAAAAACATATTCTGAACAGAATCAGAAAAACCCAGTGTACGTTTTTATCCCCCCCCCTCTAGTTTAATACATGGATCCCAAGATGTGACTTTATCCTGTTGCAGATAGTGTGCAATGTCATCTGCAGTATCTTGTGTTTTGCAGACGAATTACATATTAAGTCCACTGTGTGACTCTGAACTGAAAGAGGTTTTGCAGTAATTCTCTATTTCCTTTCTAAGTGTCCCGTAAACGGTCGAAAAATTTCAGTGGATTGGAGTCAACTTCAAATTTCTGTTTTCAATATGTTTCATAAAAGAACATCCAGTTTTATTCCAGTTTGGGAGGCATTTACTGAATATTCCCACTGATTTTATACATATTCACCCGTTTTTCCTAATGCATTTTTCTTACCATACCATTACATAATAAATGTAACCAAGAAAGATTAAGTTAATTTTAGGGGTGATGAGAGTTACAAGAGTCACAAGTTCCATACAAAAGTAAATAAACCATGACAATCATGATTAGATCAACTAAACAGAAAGTTGATCCCAAGTCTTTAAAGCAACATGCTGCTCGGTTTGAGCCCAAAAAATTCTAAAAAGTATATCTTTTAGTGATTTAGATCTGCTCCTTGGATGTGGACCTTTCCTGGTATAAGTCACATGAGGGAACACTGCTGACAGGCCCTTTGGGCTGTGAGCCTGAGTCAACAGCTCGCAAGTCATCCAACAGATTCCAATGTTTGTATAGGAAGGAGCCAAGAAAAGGGTTTATTTTGGATGCTTGTTGCTTAAAACAAGGGATTTAGGAACAGAAACAAAAAACACTGAAGGAGAACAATGTGAAGACAATCGTGTTTCTCATGCCTCTAATGTGAAGTTAGGTGTGGAGACAGTGAGGGCGGGGGGGGCTAAATTTAGAACTAGTTTCAGGGTAAGTTGTGCAAGAAATTAACTTAATTTAAAACCAGATACAAAGGGCTGTGCATGTTCAGATTTTAATGAAAAATCATGGGGAAGTAGATTGGATGTCAACAGACAAGAACAATGAGAAAATGAAAGGGTTACAGTTGTAATAACAGGTTATTAAAAACTTTGTTAACAACACATTGATTCTAAGGGCAAAGTGACTAAATAAAAGCTGGAGTTAGAGAAAGGATAACGTGAAATGGTTCTCCTGTTTAACTGAGACACTGGTGTGAACTGAAACCAACAAGCCTGTGAACCTGAAACAGCCGATCCAACGACCTGGACCTTTCCCCACTGAAACCAAAAAGGAAAAATGACCTCCATATGCTTCTAGCTGTGTTTCTCTATGCCAGAGCATGGATTTCCTCAGCAGACTCTAATGCTTCCACACGGGCCATTGGGAAAACCGATGTAAATTCCCTGCCATCAGATAACAACCGCTGAGGGTTTTGAGGAAATGTAAAAAATATGCTGCAGACCCACATCATTGGTTAGTACATTACTTGTTGTAATATTAGCTGCGGACTCTTTCCTTGTGCTCGTACTTTGGTCCCAGAGGAAATTTCTGGCAAAGCATGAAACTTTAGGATGGAAAGAATCATATTTAGACAACCAACAGTGAAAAATATGAGCAGCAGAAAGTGTTGAATTTAACACAAGTTATTTTTACACCTACAAATGACTTTTACATGAATACACATTCAGTTAGAGACAGACAGGTTCTGGACTACAGCAGTCAGAATCGCTGAAGGTAACTAGGAAAGGTAGCAGCTGTATTCAGGGAATTAGTTTAGTGAGATTTTAGTGACATTTACTGTAACTTATACAGATTTTTTTAGCCTCCTATACAAAATATGTTTCAAATATGAATAACCCTGCAAACTAAAAATAAAACTTGCAGATAATCTGGTCAGAAACTACAGCATGGAAAGTTAACTTAGGACTTATTATTTAAAGTTATATGAGTCTAACCCTACATGAAAGGTTAATATCTAATAATGAGTCATTGTAATTGAATAATCAGATCTAAAGTACACATGGAAATAGATGTTCATTCCACCTGTCTGGACAATATTAATAAGCTGATGTAAAGGAAGGTAGAAGTCTTCAATACTTTCATCCCTTCTTCAGATTACAACTAAAGGATTTTTTAAACAGCAAGAACTGTGAAACTTGTTTTTTTTTTTTCCATCTGTGACCTCCTTGATTTTTCTCAGTCATATCTTGGTGATTCTTACATCTTGGTTTTGGTTCATCATCTAGAAGAGCTTTTTTAAATGTGATCTTCAATAACTATTGTGTGATTTGTTAGAAATTATACTCTATGTTAACGCAGAAGTTTTTTTTTGTCTCGAGGGGTTCTGCACAGTTCTTATAAAGTAGATAGATAGATTTATTGTTTTTGCATGAATAAGAGAATGCAGCACAATTCTGTTGAAATATCCTTGCAGGAACAATCTTGTTCTTGCAGTTTACTATTCTCATCCCCAGAATTATCTTTTTTTTTATTTCCTTGGGAAAGAACACAACCAACATAAAAAGATTAAATCCTGTTGTAATAAAACGAGTTGACTGTATGTTTGTCCTTGGAGGGTTTATGGTTCATGGTGGGTATTTTTGATGAAACATTTAAAAAAAAACCCTGCTTTCTACAATAAATAAAAACATTCACTGATATATTGTGTCTGGTCTTCTAAACAGAAAATTAAATCCTGTTATTTCATTCATTTACTCTTTGATTACTTCGTACCATTAACGATAGAAATATTTTCTAAGTATATTTGTTTGCAGTGATTCTAGTCTCGGTTACTTAAAGTGAAAATCTGTAATAAAATTCATTAAGAATTTGGTTTTAGACAGAAAGCTTGTTTACTTGTTTCCCTCAAACATAACATGTTTAGATGACTTTTAGAAATCAAACTCAGCCAGACATGTTTACAGTTCTGTATTTGATATATTCTGGTTATTAAATGCTCAGATAGCTCTATGTTTTTTTTTTGTTTGTTTGTTTTACAATGGTTTAAACTGGATTTTGTGGTTTGCTGTGATCCAGTTTAATTAAGGGCTACGTTAGTTAGATAAGTAAAAACAAATTGAAACAAATTGTGTTTTTGTGTTTTTAAAGAGGATTACTTAACCAAACAATAATGTGATGCAAAATGTTGTTTAGTATTTATAAACACAAGTCTTAGTCAAGAGTCAACGGATATACAAAACCATGGCAGATTTCTATTTTGTGTAAATAGCTAGAAAATAATTATAAACAGAAAAAAAACAAGACAGGACTAAATTTGATTTGATAGAGCATATATAAGAAAAATGTACACATACAAAAAACCCAGATTAACCGTGGCGTTATTGGGGTAGGTAGGTGCAAAAGAAAGTTGCTTATAGAGACAAAGAAGGAAGAAATCTCTTAAAATTGTTTATAAAATCTTCTGTGCACCATTGTTTGGATCATACTTTAATGAGATGCATCTTTTTGGGAAGTCCTGAAGCTATTTTATGTTTAATAGTGTATTTGATTCTGTAATGAATGTTCCTGGCTTTCATTTTCTTAACAGTTCAGTAATCGAGTTTTGAACTCTTTCAATTTTTCTTCAGACATTGTGAGCTCTTTGTGGTGCCAAACCTCAGGAAATGTGCTTCTGGTTTCCCATGCTCTAAGAACATTTTAACTCACCAGCTTTTTTCCATCGTTTCTTTTTAAAAACAAAGAGATGTAATTCCTAATCCTTTTTACATGTTTTGCAATAAATCCAATGTCTGGGCCTTTTGAGTGAAAAACTATTGTGAAATAGTTAGAGCTGAACCAAAATGGACCATTTGACCAGCTGCCTTATAAAACAGCTCTTATAAGAATTCAATTACTATTTTTTTAGTTAAATTAAGGTAGCTGGTTTTAATGTCTTATTTCAAATCCAGGCCAAATTCTTAGTCATTAGGAGGCAAATTCGGGTCAGTTCCAAAAGTTTAGTGAAGGAGGGAAAGGTAAAGAACAATTATGTTTTCGAAGGGGCCAATCAAAATCAAGTCCCAAATTTTCAAGGGGAAAACCCAAGTCAGCGCCAAGTCCAAGTCAAATGGACTCTTCAGAGGTCAAGTCTTAAATCTTAAGGCCAAATTAAATTTAAAACTCAAGTCTGAGTCCAAGTTTTTAGTCTGTATTAAGGGGGACTGTATTAAGATATACACATATTATGCATGCCATCCAGTCTTCCAAAAACACAAAATGTTGATGGTTATTAGTTTAAAAGAAATATCTTTAAGCCAAATATAGCAAATGGAAAATGTAACATAATTATCCTTATCTTTTTCAAAACTTTTGTGTAACAAAACTATGACTGAGTGATGTAAATTATTCTGAACCAATAAAACTGTATTTATCAGGCAAACAAATGTTGTCTTGCTTCACACAAAGGGGGGCAAAGGGTGTGTCCAACTATAGGGGGATTACACTTCGCCTGTGCGTGGAGGCCTTTGCCAGTGAGCTGGAGATGAGAGTCCAACTGACTGCCGAACTTTGGCTTCAGAAGAAGCAGTGAGTATTTTATAGCCCTGAAACACTGGACCAGCTCTACACCCTCATCCACGGTGCAAGGAAACGCTAATTTCTTCTGCTCTTATCCAGGATCTTGTTCTTTCCGCCATGGCCCAGATTTCATGACCACAGGTGAGGTTAAGAACGGATATTGAGTAGTAAATTGAGAGCTTTTCCTTTTGGCTCAGCTCTCTCTTTACACAGCAGGCTGGTGCAGCGTCCTCATTAAAGAGGCGGCGGCCGTTAATCTCCTGCTACGTTCTACCCTCATTCGATTCATGTAGAGGACTCCCGAGTCGTGATCCGAGTACCCCAAATTGGTAAGGACACTTAAGCTACAGTATGTCAGGACGTGCGTTGATGGTTACTGCCAAAGGTGCAGGAAAGGAGCTAGGAAAAGGAAGTAGGAGGTACAATTTAGGTATTTGGATCAAGGTTGGATAGTTGAACTCCTTTACTTGAGACAGGAAATCCCCTCAGACCTGAAGGGGCCATGCAACCCTTTTCCAGTCAAGAACTATAGACTCGGGCTTGGATGAGCTGATCGTCACTTTGCACTTTGCTGTGAACCGCCGCAGCACATACTACAGGTCTTGGCTACCCTCCTGGTGTCACTGTTGTTTCCCCCATGAGTTGAAGTCCCCCAGTAGAATGGTGGAATCTAGGCCTGGCTCCAGGGGGAGGTCGTGAGTTTGATTTCATTGTCATTATGAAGACTGTTAAACCACTTTTTGTCTGATTGTTCACCCAGTTCATGTTTACCTTGGAAGACACTACCAGAGGCATTAAAGCACCAGTCAACATAGCCCCTAGGATCATCCGAGTACTGAAATCTCTCCAACGCATTAAGAAGGCAGTTAAAGGATGGGAATCTTTAGTAGTATTACAATCTTAAAAGTTAAAAGTTAAAATCTTAAAGATGAACCACACTCGAAGATCAGGAATTTAATAGAAAAAGATTATTGCTAGTTAATGTCATTTTTTTTTACATAAATCCAACAGGAACTTTGAAGAACCAGAAGTGTTTGGGCAAAAAAGTAAGATGTTGGGGTAAATCATTTTTATTTTGCTTTAGAATGATTGACAGTAATTGAAAAATATGGTTTTGTTTGATAGAAAACCACTCAGTCATTATTTAGAGTACAGAGAACCCATACATGTGTAACATTACCATAACAAGTCATTTGTATGTATGATATATACTCAGAGGGAATTTTTTACATTCATATTTACTTCTGTGATCTACACTAACTTTCACTCTTTATTATAAAGTGTTTATGACTCTTTTGTCAAAACTTTGAGTCTGAATTGAATCTTGAGCATTTATAGGGTAAGTACAAGTTAAGTTTCCTGTTGTTTTTTTTTTTTTTTGCTCAGAATTCTCACACCAGCATTTCCCCACAGCCAATAAGCAATTTTAGTAGCACAAAATTCAATTAAAAACCTAAATATAGTAGAAGTTGTTGGATTAGAATCTATAAAAAAAAGGAAAAGGGAATGTATAACCAGCATTCCTGTTGTTAACATTCACAGAAGACATTCATATCCAGGATACATGAATATATTTATGGATAATGAGGTTAGGCTTTGCAGGAGCCTTGAAGCTCTTCAGCAAATGTGTTTTATGAGGGTATAGGGTTAAAAATGATCTCCAACCTCCTGAGAAAAGCTGAATGTTTTTAGGATCCTTTGACCGCCACATTTGGAATGCCATGTGTCCTTGAATTACAATTGTCCAGACCTGGTAGTAATAACATTTTTAACGTGATTGGCACTTCATCAGTTCACCTGAGAAAAGATGTTAACAGGACACACACTAATGCACACATTAGCTATGTACAGGAAACACTAGAACTAGAATTGGGGCTTTACAAATAAAAATAATGACATGTGGACAGAGGTTACCATAAGTGTGATATTTAATACCTCAAAAAAAAGAATAAATAATAACAATCAAAGACAATTAAGGATGTGGGATTTTTATGGCTGTTTCAAAAGCTTTCAAATCCTTGATATTATCTTTTCAAATGCATAAACTAAACAAAGATCCCATGGAAACCCTGTTTTGTACAAATGTGGCACAGGCAAATATCACTGAAGTCAGCATATTTGATGCCTACATACCCGGCTGTCCTCTTGAGCCTCCCACTCCGGGCTGAAGCTGTGAACTTGAGTTCCAGGTGTGCAGTTGGAAAACTGGAAGAGACTAGCAAACATGCGGTGGTTCTCTGGAGTGTCAGGGAAGATGGGATCCTGGAAATTAACTCCATGCGGAAGTATGTTGTAGTTTTCATCCATCCTAAATGGCATAAAAAAATGTATTCTCTTATTCAACAAAAAAACCATAAAAACATATGCACGTCCAACTATAAATCCATGCAAACACACAATAATCAACATTCATCGATAGTCTGTTTAAATGCTTGGAGATCATCCTCTTTTTATTAACGTTTTAACTCAAACTTAGTGTTTTTGAACATAACTGATTTTAGATCCTCACACAAGTAAACCACCGGCTCCTTTTATAGATACTATACCTTCCTGTGTTTAAAGAAATGTGGGAGAAAAAGTTGAAAAATGTGTTGATGACTCAAACAAGTAAATTACAAGGTGAAAGGGATTTATGGAGAGTGCTTCATATCTTCAGGAAGTCTTGTGGTGATCATCTGGATTTCATTTCACAGCCCTCAGGGAGCATCTTCAGGCTGGCTGTCCATATCAGACTGTGCTGTCGGTGTGTTCAAATGGCAAGGGACAGCTCATGTTTTACTTCAGCAGATGATGTCAAAGGTTAGATATAATCAAGAGAACCAGAATGTTTTTGAACTTTTTGATTTGGGGTTACTTAAAAGAACCCTAGAAAACCAAAAGAGAAAAATGAAATAAATAACATAAGGTATAGCAGCTGATAATACTTAAAGTAAAAATCCAGAGAGAGTGAAAATAGCGCAAATGTTTTAAAGCAAAGCAGCACAGTAACAGGTCTTCTGTGAGTTACTCTTACTAAGCAGCGTAAACAAAACTGTTCAAAATGTATCTGTTGTGGTTTGAAAGTGTAGCCAAACTACAGAAATCCAAATGCAGCTTTTAAAGCTGCATCTAATGTCTTCAAACTAATTCTTATTTGATGTAAAAAGGTTATTCTGATATAAAATTTCACAAACAAATTTTATATAATGATGAGAACCTGGTGTAAAAAGTCCTAAAACTCAAGAAAAAAAATACATACAAATGCATCAAGGAATATAATGAATCATATTCACTACTGACTGATAAACTGCAGTTACTTTTTCTCGTACCATGTTGTCAGAAGGACAGATTTAAAGTCCATCACTATTGGATGGATTCTGGAGAAGCTGCAGAGATCCCGATCTAATGGACCTTTTAGCTGAATCTTTGATCAACACTTTTTTTGTACAAGCCCCCAGATTAGGTGGATAGCCTTGTTCTGGCACATTTGTAACTCTACCAAATTCTTTTTTATTTCAACATGTTGACTTGAACAATGCTCCTTAGATGCTGCTGATTATTTTAGGACCCAGGCTTGCTTTAAATGTTCTCCCTAACCTCAACCCTGTGGTTTTCTTTATGCTATTAGCTCATAGTCTATGATGCGCTATCTCACCTTACCTTAAGCTCTGCACATCTTGTACTGTCCGAATTGGGAGAGTCTGTGGAGGATCTGCTGAGAAGCTGGTGGCTCTGTTCAGCTTCCAGAAGTAAATAAAGCACCACGACTTGCTTTGTAAACTCTGTCTGCCATGTTGAGGTAAAACCAACAACCATCTTGATGATGTGAATTTGCATGCCGTTTAATTTCTCCTACAGTGTGAATTACTTTTGACTCAATTTCTGAGGAGACATCAGGCAGGCAAAACCACACGAAACTGGCATTGGTTTGAATGCATCATAATGAAACCCCTGAGACTTTTTTTTTTAGAGCATTTGTATCTAAAATCAGATGTAATTATAAAGATATGGACTCAATTAAACAATTAACAGGCTTCTATGGTAAAATAGTTGCCCTGAATTTAATTCATGGGTATCAGAGTAAATAGGTCTCAAATCAAATGTACACAACACTTTAAAACTTAAAAAAAGTTTTTTTTCTTTGTTAAAAAGTCCACAAAAAAAACCTTAAAATTCCCTATTTTCATGTACATATATATCATGCACTACTAACGCATACAGTACCAATAAAACCCATTAATATTTGTACATACAAAATGGCCAAAGGGGACTCCAATGCATACTTTAAATCTGTAAAACACACCTTAATGATACGGTGTGTTTTAACATCCAGTATAAGTTCTTAACAATCTTAAAGTCAAAGTACTTCCAAACTCAATAAAAATAAAGAAGGGTCACAGCTCCCAGTGACAGGCTCCATTAGTTGCTGAATTTCCAACCCCAAGCCATATCTGTGAGGGTGCAACAAGGTCATGCATGTCATATAAGGCAAGTCTGCACAGCCAGAGTAGGAGGTAAACTACTACAAGCATGACAAAGCCTTTAACTGAATATAGTATGTATTATAAAGAAAGGGGGAAATGAGAAATAAAACGTAAGTGCAGTGAGCTTTTTGCTATAAATGGTGATCTATATCACTCCTGGGTGCAATAAAGCTTTAACCCAGTTGCATGCATGGGGAAAGTTTAATAATAACTCAGTGGGGCCCATACATAAAGGATGTGGAGGTTGTTCACCTTAGAAAGAAGTAGTAATTGTTGTTTTCGGTGACGGTGTAGGTGAAGCACGGCAAGTATCCCAGGCCGCTGATATTGAGCCTGGAGCCTGCAGGGACCTCCAGCATGCTGCCCCAGGACTGGTCACACTGCAGCTCGATCTCTGCGGAGAAAAGCAGGTCGGTGTCGTGCTGCCATGGCAGGTAGTTGTACACGCTGTAGGACTCTTTGTGCAGAGCCAGGACCTTTGCAAAGACGATGATCTCCGCAAGCTCAGCGCGACACGCTTCCGTCTGCGGTCTCCAGTCGTGGGGTAACTGACATCCCCAGCTCCCATCAGTGCTGCCAGCTGCCAGAACGATCCCCACAATAATCCACATGATGCCACGGAGAGGACTCATCTGTTGCTCCGCTGGGCGCACCGAGACGCACAAGACTCAGGATGGACACAACAAAAAGGGGGGGTGGAGTGAGTTATTTGACATATGCGTTCAGAGATGCAGTTTGTTCATCCAGGAAATCTTTCTCCTTTTTTTTTCTTATAAAACGAAGTATTTTGCAGGATGAAGAAGTAGAGAAGATCGCTGTAGTGTAACCTTGTCTGTGCAGAGCTGCAGCCCAACCACACCAGCATCCTCTGCAAGAAGCTACCACTGAGAGAGGCAGCAAGACAAACAGCAGCAAGGACTCATTGTTCAAACATTTCAGGAAAAGGTTCTGCAATTTACAGGGTAATAAAAAAACTAGCGTCTTCTTCCTAATAGTTAGACTTTGTGTTATTGCTAGTTCGTTTAAACAAACCCTCGAAAAAGTTCAAACATTTACCAATAAAACTATTAAAACATCATTGGCGCCCTCTGATGCCCAAGTTGAAGAAACTACTGTGTTTAGGTTTATTCTTTTACATTTTTATGAAAGTATTTTGATAAAAGAGAAGAACGTTGACATGAATAAAAAAATAAACATGAGTGAAGTGGATATTTTCTAATATATTTGTACATATGAAATAAATAAAAATCTTTAGGAAAGATTAAATGATGTGGACCTTGGAACAACTTGATTTTGGACGACATGCAGGTGTGGGAAGAACAGCCAAAACTGTAGTCAACAAAGCACTACTGAACCTTTACATGTTTTTACTGAAAGAAAAGAACTGAGTTACTGCAAACTTTTGATTTAACATTTAAAGTTTTATTAGGCAAATAAAACTGTTAAGTTTTGTGTGAGTTCTTATATTGTTATGGCTAAAATAAATGAGTTATATAAAATGCGGACTAATATAATCACAAAACGGCAAACTCTAGTTAAAAATATACCCTTTTCTCCAAATCTAATTTTCTTTTTCAAGTTGAAATTCATGAAAACAACAATTTATTTTTTTTTTGCAGGAAACTTTATCCTTGCTTAACACGATAATACTTAATAAATGTATGATACTGTAAACAAAGGATGATATATACACATACTGGCACAGAAACTGCAAATATTAGGTCACTTAGACCAATTGCTGGTTACCCCAACTGTTTTATTTTAGCGATAATATAAAAATGTAACTTTTGCACTTTTACCTTTGATCATATTAAGATATGATCACATTTTTTTAAGGATCTCAGAGCAGAAAAATGTTTCTTTGTTTTACTTGATATTTATAAATAACTGTTTTTGGTTTCCCATGAAAAAACTTCGACTCCACCTTGGTCCCTGCTGTTAAATTTGGTCTAGAACTGCCTCTGATTTTCAGGATTTATCTTTCTACAAGTAAATCATAAATGTGGTTAACATCTGCAGAATTGTGCAGAATTGCACATCTGATAATTAAGAAAAAAAAACAAAACATTGAGCATCTTCTATTGGTTCATTATAGAGATGACTCATTATATTTAGTACCGTTCCAGAAAAAAAAATTATATATATTTATATTTTTTTTTTTTCTTGTTATTAATGATTCATTGTTCACAAGTTAGTACACAAAATACCAGAGCAATTTTGTAAAATTACACACAACAAAAGACCACTTGTGAAAAAACGCAAGCAGATTTAACAATTTTAGAGTATTTGATACACTACACAAATGTCTCACATCTTAAAAAAACCCCCATAATGTCAGGTAAAGAGTACATATTTTAAATGGCTTTTTCAGTCATTTATTTGTGTAAAAAATTGTATCCGAACCCACCTTGAGTTTTGGATATACTCTTGGAGCAATCTCGTTAGGCCTGTTTAGGTTTTTCTTAATTTCTTGGTAATGGCTCCAACTTTCTTCGTTATTCGGTTTGAATTTCTTTGGATTTCTTACCTTATTGACATCTTTGTGACATTTTCCTGTTGCCAAACAGATTCTATCTAAATTATTTATTGATTATACAAAGTTGGGAATAATCAAGGTTGAATAGCCTGCAACACTGAACTTCACTTTTGTGAGTCAAATGTGGTTCAAGAAGGTGAAGCAATAAAGGAAATGAGGGGATTTCTCAGGTATGATTTTTGTTGTTAACATAACAGATAAGGAACAACAGTAGAAATCTGTAATGAGGAAAACACTTCTGTAGTGTAATATATACTGAAAATAAATTTGCATTACTAAAAAGACAACATTTAACAAACCAACTGTGTTTAGAATTTCTTTTGTCATTTGTCATGTTTAGTTTTATGGTATAATACAATTTTTGCAGTTTAAAAAACTGCAAAAGCAAAAGACATCATGTTACCAAATTACCATAACATATAATATATAAACGCTTTAGTGAGTGAAATAAAAACAAAGGTTAGTTGGAAATATTGGCTTATTATTTTTACTGACTTTATTTATTTGTACCTTAGTTATATGAGTCCCAGTTCTCTATTTTGTGAAGAAGAACATGAAGAAAAAAAGGCGAGTCGGAGGAAAGAGAAGAAGGAACTGATCCACGTCACGTGACTGGGAAAAGCATCTTTTTGGTCCATTTTGGATGATCGTAGGATCTCCGTTCAATCTAAGAAAATGACCAAACTGCAGTTTTTAAACGTCTTTCTGACCGAGCGCCTTATGCTTGCCGCACAGGAGATTTACAAGTCTGTCGAGGACACTATTCTGGAGTACCAGGAGGAGATCGCGATCAGGGAGAGAGAGAACGACCATCTGAGACGGAGGCTCCGAGACGCTGGGATAGAAATATGGCCAGGTTAGCTACTCCAAAGTGCTAACGTTGAAACTGTTTTCGTTCAGCACCAAATCTATACGACGCAATTGTTCAGATTATGATGTGAAACGAGGCAAATGTCAGATTTATAAATAAAGTGTTCAGGGACACATTTACAAAAACTGTTAAGGGAATCAAATTGTATTACATGCGTATAATGAGAGGCTAGCATGTTAGCGACCTTTGTTCGTTTAGCCTTCCAGCTAGCACACATTCCGTCTAGAAGTGCGTGAGTTAGCTTTTGCTTTATGGTTTTTATTTGCTTGTTATGAGTTTAGTTTCTCTAGTTCTGTATTAGTTTGTGAGAACATCAAGCTGATATAAACTAAACAAGCGTGTTATTATTGCAAATCATTTTCTTGTGCTCTCTGTCGAGGCTTGGGTACCTGCTAAAGATAAGAGGCTTCTTTTACGGGAAGAAAGTTTATATTTTTGTGTATTTTTCTCAGAATAATGTTCACAAAGGATCAACTATAAATTACAATTTGTTAAAAAAAGTAATTACTTTAAAATAACCCCAAAGAATATGTTTGTTTATATTTCGTACTTTATGTTACAGACAAATCTGTCCGTCTGTCAATCATCTCTGTCACTTTAAGTGCAAACGTAGCAACGAACTATAAGGATGCAGTATTTATTGTCAATAATATTCTAGATGTTATGCATATAGTGTCTGCATTACATGCCCCCAAACATGACAAATGTTTGTGTTCAGGATGCTCAAAGTCATAGAAAGTTTGAAACATTAGCTAACAATAAAAATATAACAAACAAGATACATTTTTGGAGCTAATGGTATCAAACATTGAGATAGTTTATTAGTTATAGTCACACATCACTCACAGAAAGTGATGATGTCACTCTAAGCTATGGAAGCCCAATCACTACATTGGTGGAAAACAAAATCTTTATTTTCCAAACATTTATTCTTCATAAGCAAAATAAATTATTTATTTTTATCAATAAATCAGCGCTCCCTGTACCTCTGTTGTCTTGCAATCTGATGTCTATGAAGTCGGATGATCAGGAAGACACTGGAGGCTCGACGCTGCTCTGTTCTTTTATTGCAATTTAGAGAACGGCTTTGATTTATTTATTTTTGCTTTGATGAGTTTGAAAAAAACTATTTGGCTACGTGTTTAAGAGAGAAAGTCTGCTTCTGAACATCATCTGTGCAGTCAGTTCATCAGGATAATGATCCTATTAAAATATTTTGTTCAGAGCAGCAGACCGGTCCGGATATTAAAAAAAACAATAACAAAAATAAAATAAAAGGAAAAAAAAATACAAAATGAACAAACAATTGGTTTAGTTCTTTTACATTGCTTTGGAGGTATTCCTTCAAGCTGTAGTTTCTCTCCTTTACCTTCAACGTCTCTTAAATAAACTTCCTTTATATCAGACCTTCAAGTAATACTTATTACATGGCTTTTAATCTTAACCGTTGTACATTTTGCTGCTGTCCTTTCCAGATCGTCCATCAATGGCGCTGTTGGAGGAAGAGGACGGTGAGCATCCACGTCGAGAGTGGAGTCCAAGTATGGGACATCAAGAGCGGATTCCCATTCCGATCAAAGACAAAAGGGACATGAGACCCAACCAAGGAGATGATCAGCTTCGAGGACATGGCTCCTGCAACACCACAGAAAATTTGTTCACCGCTCCACGTGTGACAAACGAATATCCCCAAGACGGACCCCACACATCCAGTCTTCCTCAGACTCAGGGTGTGGAGAACAGGGAGGGTGATCCCGCGTCTCGTAACGCATCCAGGCATGTGAAGGGCGAGAGTGGAGGTGTTCACAGGGGTCCTACATCATCCGGTGGCGGTGCCCAGCCTCTAGCACCAGTCAACCCAAACTGCTCAAATGAGAACAACATCGACATTACCGCTGTTGAGAATGGTGGACAAATGGGCGGAGCTAAGGGAGCTGTGACCGGCGGCAACAGAGGACAAACCCCTCTAATGAGGAACCAAGGGGGCAATGCTATGGAGTGCCCCCATCAAAAATCCCCCCTTCAAGGCCACATGTCATCGTTCTGTTGCAAGGTGTGCGGTGAGGCGTTCAGTCACGTCGGACACTTACACGTCCACGTTCAAGTTCACACTCGAGAGAAACCTTACCGCTGCGGAGTGTGTGGAAAATGCTGCAGCTCCTCCGGCAGACTCCAGGAGCACCAGCGGAGCCACACGGGAGAAAAACCTTTTCGCTGCCAGATTTGTGGAAAGGGCTTCACACAGATGGCTCATCTGAAGGTCCACATGAGGATCCACACCGGAGAGAAGCCGTACAGCTGCCCCGTGTGCGGAAAGTGCTTCAGCCGCTCTGACAAAATCAAAAGGCATCTTCAGACGCACAGTCGGGAAGGAACCTATTTCACAGGACAGTAATGGAAGCGATTCTATTGGGATTTATTGGTATGGAAAACCTTTCAATAAAAAGCTACAACCGCTGCCACTGACGAGGCAGGTCTGACTGCTGTGGAACAAAGTAGAAGATCCGCTTCTGTAAAAAAGACTTTTTAACCAAACCTGTAACTTCTCAGTCCCATTTTATAGTTTGTAATAGACAGTTTAGTACGTTATTTACAGTATTTTGTATTTATCAACATGTATTAAATAAGACACGGTTTGAATTATTTGCTCGACTTTTCTGAATTATGTAGCATTTTTACAGTTAGCATGAAGTCTTCCACAGAAGCCCTGAAACGGACGTATCAAGACTAGCAAGAATGATCAGCATCAGTCGGTCACTTTACATCTGTGTGTCGGAAGCTTGTGTTTGTTCTTGTATTAATCTTAAAATAAAGGATACGAAGTATTCTTACTGCTTTTTTTGGAAGGATACCTTGTATCAGTGGTGCACCATGAAACATTACCAACAAGATTGAAAGGAATATTGAAGCTTCATGAGGAGCTGCCCCATATGTGTCTCTGGGAAACAAATTTACTTAAAAAAAAAAGAAAAATATCTTGAATTGTGATTTAAATTTACAGCTATTCTAATTTAGTTTTAAGATTAGAATGATTTTCTTTGGTTTGATGCAAATGTAAACCCAGTACAACATGTGACTGGAAAGTGTAAAATTATTTGTCCTAAAAGGAAGATGGTTGAAATGCTCCTAATGGGAGTCTATTCTTGATACCTGAAATACAAATGTTTACTTTGAACAAGTCCAATCAGACCTGGGGTCGGATAAAATACTGATGAAATCAATCAAATGTTTTGTTTATGAAAATTAAATTCCAATGAAAATTGATGATTCTTTTTCCAACAATGTACTCCTTGGTCTTCCGTAGCTCAGAGGGAGATCCATTCATCACTTTATGCTCCCGACTGTCTTCTAATAAGTACATCATCAGTTACCACTAGCTGCCAATATTTAATAGATCATATTTTCATTGTTTTGAAACATAATTGCTTTAAAAGCACATTTAACTGCTTGAATTTCTTTACTCTTTAGTTTTACTCCTCAGAGGGGGTGATTACAATAAAAGCTAGTTTTTGAAATACATTTAACTCATTTGTCTTTTTATTAGTTAATGGAATAAAGTAGAAAAAAAACAGATTAATCAGATTTGGTAGAAAAAGAATTTGAAATTAGATTTTGAAGCCACACTGCGAGCCTTAATAGGACCCTATTTGGCCAAATAAATGCAAAACACCTTGCCATATTCCCACAGATTTACAGCCAGTTGTACAAAGGAAAGAAATGCAGTGGTGCAAAAAACAAATGAGTGAAGCCCTGGCATGTGCAGTGAAATGTATTGAAAAGTTTCAGAATATCTTAACTTTTACAAACACAGCTGATTATGATTGTGTTGTTTCTATCATTTCTGACTGCATTTAAAGTTTTGTTCTTCTCTTGTCTTCCTTTCATCCTTTTGGTGCTTCTTTCTTCCGGAGGAAATCACTGCCATCTCTATCATACACATGTGAATTCCTGCTTGTCCTTACCATTTTTTTATACAGTTGTATTTTTTATTTTAAATCTAAATGTGGTATCTTTGCCGGCAGATAAACTCGAGCCGAGCTAATTGAAACAAGTTCACACCTACTTACACCAGTATTTCCACAGTTTTTTTGTAACGTGAAATTTTTTTATTTGCATTTATACTTTTTCATTTTCCAAAGTGATGGTTGAATTGTCATAAAATAAAAATTCTTCCTCCTTATAATTGTGGCTTTTCTTTAAACAGCAGAAAATAAGATTTTCTTTCTTATGATTGAAGCTACATTTGTATCAAGTTGTATTAGATGTAGTCAACTGTGGTTTTAGTAGAAATTGAGTGAGTTTGATGCTGAGATAGCAAACTGAGTTGTGCTGCAGATTTCAGCATAGAAAACCCAAATAAGGTTTGATTGTGAACAGAAGTTGTTTCTATAAAAATATTCCAGAGGCTTGTTCTATGGTGCATATTTTAGTACATTTTCAGGAAATAAGTTATCAGGTTTTAGGGCCAAAATAGCTATCAGGTCTTAGTTTATATGAAAAAAAAATGTTCAGGTCGCAGCTCTTCTTTTAAAATCTTGAACAACCGGGTAGAAAACAAGTTTTAACAAAGCTACATTCAACAGCCCTCCGTGTTCTTTAGTTGCAGGTCAGAGTAAATCGGTAAAACTCAGAAATGTTGGAAGACAGTGTCGTAAATTGTGATTAAAACTGTGTGAAGAAAACAATCCTTTTTTTCTGTATCCAAAACAGACTTCTGCTAGAGAGTAGTAGAGTAAAACTGGTTGGCAGCAAATAAATACGTAGTAACAAGTTTACAACTCTAGGGGGCGTGCTTACCACTTTAATTGAAGAGCACTTGACAGAACTTGTTCAAATAAAAAAAAAAAAAAAAAGTAAAGCCATGATCATTTAGATGAGCATGGATTCTGTTAAAATAACAGTGCTATTAGGAATCACTCCACATGCTTGAAAATAGGCTCGATACACATGTCAAATACAAACGAATAATCTTCCCTGTGATATTTATCAAAGTCAGAATAGCAGTTAACCTAGTTTCAGCCCTGGATACACGTCTGCAGCCAGTAGAAATATAGGAGGCCTGTTCTGAACACTGGTCTCCACTAAAATGTCACATCTTGTAAAGGTGCCAACAGGAGACAGACTGTGAACAAAGCAGGAAAGACAAGAAGCCAGGAGACAAAGGGACAGCAGGCTGCAGGGATTTCTTACATTTTAGTGGCTCATGACAACTTTCTGTATGAAATCAACACACTTTAGTCTTCAATTGATCTTTTTCAGGGCTGATGACTTGGATTAAATGAAGGCTTTCAAATTTTTATGGTACAAATTTGAAATGTAACAAGCTGCATTGATGTCTAATTTCTCTTAATTATTCTCTCTTAATTATAAGAAACACAGGAACAAGTTTAGTATTTAAGGTGCTGCAATACTTCATAGACATTATTTAACCTGAAAGTACATTATAACTCATCCATAAGTGTCTGTTACACATTCATCATATTATTCATGCTGAAAAAACATGCCTGCAAATAATCATTACGCTTAAAAGGTGATAACTTAGTCTCAAATGTTGAATACAGGTGAAATATTAAGCTTATTGACTTTATTATTTTAAAATAGCAGCAGTGTTTATGAATAATTAACATTAAATTAATGATAAATTATAATTCTGGGTGATGAACAGAGCAGATTTGGAAGCTGTTCTCCAGAAAAAAAAAAACATCTACAGTCAAGACGAAAATCCCTGCTGATTATTGGGAACAAACATCTTTGCTAATGATTCCAAACTGTAGAGGAACACCACTAGTGGGATCAGACAAGCCCCTGAAAGGTAATAACAGAAGGATTATGGTAAATAATGGAAGGGGGGGGGGGGGGGGGGGGCCC